>CM021100.1:156699871-156895021 GCA_007115665.2 Sequoiadendron giganteum | reverse complement strand
AAGCCAAGGGTCTACTAAATACTTTTTGGGTTGAAACTGTTGCTAAATTTGTCTATTTGTTGAATAGATGACCAATAAAAAGTTTAAAAACATGACACCTTATGAGGCATGGTGTGGTAGAAAACTTGATGTAGCACACCTTAAGTTATTTGGATTTATTGCTTATGTTCACATAGTTGAAAAAAATTATCAAAAGTTTGATGATAAAAGCAAGAAATGCATTTTCATTGGCTCTAGTGATGATACAAATGGTTATCAATGATATAATCTAGTGAGTGAGATGCTAATTGTTAGTAGAAATGTTATCTTTGTTGAAAATAAAGCTTGGAAATGGAATGGAAATTTGAACAAGAAAAGGAAACAATTATTGATTTGGAGCTAGATGTTCCATCTTCTTATAGTTTGAGAAATAGCTCAAATCCTATTGCATCAACTTCATTGAGTTCACCACCTTCTCCATATAGTCCTCCTCCAAGGAAGGTAAAAAGTCATAAGAATATTTGATCTTGATGCAACTATAAATTTTGCTTTGTTTTCTCATATTCAAGTTGAACCAAGGCAATTTGAAGATGCAGTATAAAACAAGAAGTATGGATTAAATCCATGAATGAAGAAATTACTTCAACTCAGAAGAATGAAACATGGGATTTGGTTGATCTTCCACTTGAGAAAGATCTTATTAGGTTGAAATGGATCTACAAAACCAAATATAAAGCTAATGGGTCCATTGGAAGACATAAAGCAAGATATGTGGCAAAGAGATTTTCTCAACAACCAAGTATTGGTTACATTGAAACATATTCTCTTGTTTCTAGATTAGATGCCATATGAAAAAATTTAGCATTAGCAACTCAACATAGGTGACAATTTTATCAATTTGACATAAAAAATTAGTATATTTGAATGATTATTTCAAAGAAGTGTTTGTAGAACAACTTGGTTATGAGATTGTAGGACAACAACAAAAATTTACAATTTGAAGACAGCCAATAAGGGACAGTAAGATTTATTGACAAATATAGACCATGTCCATGCATAAGAGCAGGTTGTTAAGGCAAAAATGAAAGGGTTTGTCTAAAAAGGCGGATTATTTAGAGTTGGAGCTTCAAGAAGAGCTCAACCAAGATAGTTGAAATGCTACGTGACCATAGCAATGCCATCTTATGTGGCGATATAGTAGACAATCAAATTTTCACTGCAAGAGTTTGAGAATGGTGTGAGATATTTATTGACCAAGCACATATATAGTTGAATTCATGTCAACAGTGTAATGTTTTCTTTATAAATGCAAGTCACCTATGCGAAACCCTTTACACTCATAATGCATGAATGAAGTGGAGAGGATTGTGACAATAGCAACAAATTGTTGGAGTGAAAATACACTGAGAGGGGGCGGGAGGGGAGGGGGGTGAATCAGTGTTTATAACTTCTTAAACATTTTAAACTGAAACTGAAAAGAACCATACATATGTTCTCATTTATCAATGATAGTGTCATCCATGTATTCAAATGCAATCATATAAACTGAAATGAGTAGTGTAACATTGCATTTTTAAAGCAGTAAAGTATTGAAGCAAATGAGTCATAGAGACACAAATAGACACAAGATATGCCGAGTGGAAAACCCTCCTGGGATAGAAAAACTACTCCTAAACCTGCTGCCTTTTTCAGGCTTTCATTTCAATAATTTATTTTGACAAAGCCTCAATGGCTGATTTCTGAGCACCGACTCAAGGAGCACCAACCCCTATGTTTAGAGACACCAATCTCAAGGAGCACCAGCCCCTTTCCTGATATTCAATATAACGTACAATAGTATAAAGGATCTCTCTATTTCACTTGATTTCTGTCAAGTGCCTCTTGACAGACAAAACATAGAATTTTCAAGAGTCAAAATTGACTCTTTCTTTTCTCACTATTTGATTTTCAATCTTTTCCCATACAGAAACTACAAATCTGACTACACACTGTGTTTTCCAGTTTTCAGCATCAAAGAACAGAATAAACTTTCACATCTCTAAATAGTAATACCCTATGTTTCAAGTTTTTGATTTTCTGTCATGATAGAACCCTAAACTCACTATTTTTGGCTTTTTACTCAAAACATCATTACAAATTGGAAGTATTACCACATTTTCTCGAATTTCTCTTTTTCAGAAAGTTATACAAGGTTGTTTTTCAGGTTACAGAGTAACTGTCAAGTAACAATTCTGATGTTGCAGTGATCATAAAAGAAGATTCTTTCTTTTTGTCGAGGATATAACAACAATGTCCAATCATTGAAATCATTATGATAAATTTTCCAAACAACTATCAAAGAATGAAGTAAACATTTCAGATTTTTCATGAGACGGAAAAAGCATTTTTCATTTTTCATTTTGCATAAGAGAAAAAGACTTAGCTCGTAATCATCTTGCTTGTGAAGTAACGGGTCCGAACAACAAACTGAAAGAGTAATACCTGTGAGAACCAGAATTGCATTTCCCATGAGTGATTTATCAGGTCTGTGAAGAGATAGAGCAACTCGAGCTCTTTCCCCATTCGAGCTTCCAAGTGATGGCAAGAAACTGATAGGTGAAACGACCAATGTCATGGTCTTTCTATTTTCCAAAAACGTTGCCAAAGATAAGTAAACCAGCTACTAGAATAGTGAAACGGCTATGTGATAAACAACTCAATGATGGCGGCCAGAATAGGGTTTCAAACCCTTCGAAGCAAGTGAAGCAAAGAATAATGACCTAAAATTCCAAAGTAATTGAAACGAAATCCTTTGCTAAGATTGATAAACTTTTGGAGTCTGAGAGGTCAGTTAATGAATTATCAAAAATTCTTTAATAGATTTTGACATCCGCTCTCTTACCGCACAGCCATGGTCTCCCTTTGAACAACCTGTGGTACAACAGTGACAAACATTTAACTGTTACCTCTTCCTTTACTACCCAACTGCGGTCTTGCTTCGGACTACTCGCGGTACAACGGTAGCTCCTTGTAAGCCGCTAGCCATTTCCACCGCATTACCATGGTTAGCTACCTAACATCTCACATTACATTGGTAGGTCCTTGTAAGCCACTAGTCATTTCCACTGCGTTATCGCGGTTAGCTACCTAATAGCTCATAGTACAACGATAGTTGTCCTGCTTGTCATTGACGGTTTACCTGCACTACCGTGGTTATATTGATGACAGCCCGTGGTATAGCGGTAACTGTCTTGCTTGCCACCAACGATTACCACCGCACTGCCACGGTTACCTTCTTGACTTCCCGCGGTGTAGCAGTAGTAGTCTTGCTTGCTGCTAGTTGCTTCCACCGCACTACTGTGGTTACTAGCTTAACTGTCAGCAATAACACGGTAAGCTATATATCGGTTGTCGGCTTTTAAGCCATGTTTATTAATCATGATGCGACCCGATAGAAATATAAGGTGAACTTCAATATAAAGTGCCAAAAAATATCCAATAAAAAATATCAAGGTCAAATTTCCACCTTAGAATGTCATGAAAACTCAAGGACTTGTGTTGAGTAAAATAAAATTTTGTAAATATCAAGAGCATGTCTCAATGACAAGATGCATGTTACTGATCAAGCCATAATTCAACAACTTGTAAAACCTATAACCAAAAAGCCTCAACTGAGTCTACACAAGGAGATAAACTATTAGTACCACCATATATAAAAACAGTTGTGAAGCAAATATTCTAATCAGGAAAGCAGATCAACTGAGTGAGTAACCATCAAAGTGCCAGAATACCATATGTTGTCATCAAGGACAAAAGAATGCACAAGAGAGATTCAACACAAACAATGCCAAAAAGGGACATTTATAGTACAAGATGGTCATCACAATTTGGGAAGACTTTCTCTCAAAATTCTATAAGAGTCTACCAGAGGATACCATTTAGCTTAAAGGAAAGTAAGCTTGAAAGGGAGGTTTCCTCTTTGCAAGCACATGATGGTGGGAAGGAAAGATAAATTGAATGGCACAATCAATAATAGTTATGTAAAAGTGAAGTTTTTTGAAGGATGGAGCTAGACAACAATGAAATATGATGAAGCATTAGAAAGCAGTCCTCAGAGAGAAATGATAGTAAAAAGGAAAATGGTTTTCCTAATATCAAATCTCAAGTAGTTGGGGACAATGATGAACACATTATCTCATTTTCCATTGGTGTTGGACCCATTCCATAGATTTTTATGTTTGAGATTATCCCTGTGAATGTCAAGGATCTTCCTGGCAGTGTAGCTATTATGAAAAACTAGTTGTCATTATGGATTGTGACCATGATAATCAATATGCTATTGTAGTGGACCTCTACAAGAACATTTCTACATTATCACATACCTGAGAAGTAGGGTGACTATCAAATATGAATAATAGGGGCAAAAATATGAATGGCAATCATGATGAGACTATCACCATGGTAATTTCCATAAGATGATAGCTAACAGTCGATACACATTGGCATGGTATGTGGACAGTAAAAGGGACATAGTAACAGTCCTATAAAGAGCTTAAATAATAGTCAAGGTGTTAAAAAGGGATAATGGAAGAAGACTGCATTGCATGACAATTGGACATAGATCTTCAAGCAACAATCAATAGTCTTCAACTCTTTCAAACTCTACTGACCTCTAATAACCTTTTATGAATGTTAGTCCATAAATGATTGCTATCACAGTCTATGGCTGCTGCTTTTTAAGAATACCAAAACAACGTATGGAAAAGTACATATGGTATTTATGTTTGACAGTGTTACAACAGGTCTATCATGGAAGTTGAAAAGGAAAGGATAAAAATGCCAACATGTTTAGTGAACATAGTCTATTATGAGAATGAACAAGTGGACAACCTATGACAAAGTTTAAGGCACAATCATGAGAAGAACATAGCATAGTAACAGGTTAACCAATAAATAGTCTACAAGTATATGGTTGATGAGAACGAATATTGTATGATTGAGGTTTTGGTTGAGACAAAAGTAAGAATGCAACAAGGAGGACTTCAAGATTTATAATGTTAGCAAAATGAAGATAATCTAGAAGTCAAAACATAGTTCCATTGGGCAATATTGCTCCTACAAGGCTGACCAAGATTACTCTTAGTATCTAAGTGGAGACTAGTATAGTCCATAGGTTTATATTGCTAGATATGACAAAAGAGAGGCAAGAACATAAACAAATGGCTACATTCAAGAATGACATTGAGATATATGACAGCCATGAAGGTGTAGAGCCAATGCAAGAGCCATTGGTCATTCAAACCAAGGAGGCTTAAGGATAGTCCTATTTTTCTAAGGAAGAGATGATCATCATTGAAATGGGAAAAATATGATAGTCTTAAGAGGAAGACAATAGTAGCCTACAGTGAGAGTTTGACAGAGTTCATTATGCAGGGGAGATATTTTACAGGTGTGTATGATAATAAATGACTAGTGAGTTGCATTTTATGTCCAACAGTGACATCAAAAGGGATTACCTATAGCTAATTATCTATTGGCTATCCTTTAACTTGAGTATATTACCATAAATGAAAGAATTAGGCTTATTTTTAAAGTATTCAAATGATAAATCAGCCTAAGGACAAATGGACAAGTCATCAAAGGAACCACCTACACCTTCGTAAGAGACATTTGAATGTTTCAAACCTTTTCCCACATGCTTTATTAGTAGGTTTTTTCAACAAGTCTCCAACAATTGGGAGTTAAGTGAGAAGTAATAAACTCTTTTTGAGCAATTATGAGCAATGGCAAATATCTAGGGGCAGTTTGGTGAGTTGTGCAAAGTACATGGAGAGAATTAAGGGGTAGTTTGACCCAATTTGGAACACCTCCAAGTATATAGGAGCTGTCTAAGGAGCCTTAGTTGGTTGGTAAGGTCAAAGCAAGAACTTTTCATCATTCAAACACCTTTTTGAAGCACTTTAAAAGGCTGAAAAGTAGGGATGGCAGTTTTGAACGCCCAAAAAGTTTGACCCAACAAGATGAAGTGAAGACTTATCTTTCTCTCCTCAACACATGTTCCTATGGTCCATCAAGCTATTGAGAAGCTTATAAGCAAAGCAAAAAGGCAGATTTTATCTAGTTCTTCCTCTCTTTGCTGTTGTATTGTAACTTTTGAAGGTCTTTTCAAGACAACCTTGTAACTTATTTTGCAGGCATGTAGAGCAATATGTAAACACTTTTTCAATCAATAAATTTAAGTATTTTGGCCTTCTTAGAAGCTATTTTATTTTGTGTAATCAAATGATTGATGTAATTTCTTGTGATGTATGTGATAATCTTTAATGTTGTGTCTCATTATCAACACCTTTAGGTAGAGAATGTATGCATTATTGCAAGTTGTAGGTTGTATAAATTATGCAAACAGTCCAAAGTTGTGAAGAGATATTTTCCTTCTAACATTGTGAATATCATAACATTCTTACAAAATATTTATGCATGGGATATAAAACCTTTGAGTTTTGCATGAACCAAATTTATCATTGATCTATTGTGTGTACAAAGGTAGTTGTGTAGGTCTCAAATAAATTTTGGTTTATCAACTTATCAAATTTTAGGTTTCATTTCATCACTTCCTATCTCTTTTCCTAGCAACAACAATAGGTGGCTTAGTTTAGATGATAAAACCAAGGGAACCGGCCCTCTTTGGAGGTTTATCTCCACCATTTGAGCCCACATTTAGGGAGATCATCCCATGTTTCACAAGGTGGCTGAGTGATTCTATCAACTCAACAAGGGTGCACACTTCTAGTGACAATAATGATATATGATGAAAATAACTGATAATAATATGGCACTTTGAGGGGGAAACCTCCTAATCCACTTCAAGGTGGATACCTTCAATAGTTTTCAATAAGAACACAATACTCAAATGATGACAATAACCTACCTATACTTCATATATATACCATAATTATACCTAAAATATCACCCAAGCCGACCTAGATAACCTTATATAACCCTTATGCCTACCTAAATAACTAATTAAAAATATAATAATGATAATATGACTTGATTAAGAGTTAAGGTAGCCACAAGCCGACTACTCATAACACTATACACACTATAGGGGTAGGGGCATAAAAAAGTTCTTCAAAGATTTTTTCTAGGGTATATATACTATGTCAAGTGTGATTCTTATGTTTTATATTTTTTATTTGAAATTGTTGAATATTATCCTAGTTGCACTTATATTCTCTCAATATTATGTAGGAAGAAATTTAGTTTTATTTTAATTCCTTTCAGTTTGGTATTAGAGCTTGGCCAACTCCCAGTTTCCTTGTGTTAGAAAAAATGGATGTTTGTTTCTACTCTCAAGATTTAAGTGGGATATTTGTATAGGGATGATCTCATTTTATGTCAAAGATGGTGAGCATATGACAATTGGAGAAAACACATTTAGAAACATAAAATTTGAGTTGTGGAAGCTTAAAATGAAGGATTTTCTCATACATGGAATGTTAGAGTAATAAGTTATTACACTTAATTAATTTAATCATATTGATTAATTAATTAAGTCACTTATTCCTTTAGGTTATTTAAGCTAAACTTAGGCACATTAATAATTATTTATTAATTATTAAGTGTGCACACTAGGGTTTCATTTAGGGTTTCCTAATTTTAGGTTTTCTTGATCTCCTCATAAGGATTGATCACATTGTAATTATCACATTATTCAATAATATTATTTTTGGTTTTAGCTTGCACATATTTGCTCTGAGGGTTTACAGAACATCCTCTTGTTTGTTCTAGATATTTGTTGCATGTGAAAAGTGATTGCATGCAGGTGATTCTTGGGGATTGTGAGGTTGATATTTATCAACTTCTACATGGTATCAGAGCCTTGACATGCAACCCCTTCTCAAATTCTAGAGAAAATCATTGCAGAGTTCGTTCGGGGTTCCTCGAGGATTTTATGCCTTGAGTTATTCTATGAGGCATCTTCGATCAAATTGGGCTTCATCATTGGATTCAGAGCGTTGGAAAAAGTCAGGATTGACTTTTACTTTGCAGATTTTGGTCATCATTTGCCAGATCTGTGAGGGTTTCATGTTTGCTGATTTTTTGGAAGCTCTGGGGGAACCCTATTTTTCGGAGCATCTTGGAGAAAAATGGACACTGCCATCGTGTTTGCAGCACCCCAAAACCCTAAGATCGCCCTTCGTTTCATCAATTTTGGCGAAGTTGGTTTCTGAGGCAAAACAATTTTGCCAGGGAGGTCGTACGACCTCCCCAGCACGCTTTTCGGGGTGTGGATTTCGAAAAAAAAATTAAAAAAATTGAAAAAAAGTGCATCAATATTTGCACCGCCAGTTCAAATGGGCACCGGCGCCAGGCGGCCACCCGCCCGCCACTCCGGTCAGCAGCACCACCTCCAGCTCCGCTGGCCTCATTTAGCCCCTGTGGGCCTGCACACTCTTTGCTCGGTCCTATTGTGGACTGGGGGCTATGCCCCAACCCCCTGGCGCCAACATTAGCACCTCCGCTGGTCATATGGCGAACCAGGGGCTCTGCCCTAGCCCCCTGCATGCCAGCCCTTGGTCACACATAGGACCAGGGGCCGAATTTTTTTTTAGCCCCCTGGGCTGCCTGTAGGCCTTATTGGCCATTCTAGAGCACTTTCACGAAATCGGGTACAACTTTTGCATACGGAGTTAGTTTTTCACAAACAAGATATCATTGGAAACTTGGTTCCGAGCCCATTCTGTTGGTGTAGGTTATTTTTCTTGATTATCTTCCAGTTTTATGTTGCAGGTCCTTGAACTCAGAACTTGTGTTTTTCACTCCGGAGGGCATATTATTTTGACTCGGTGATCCAATTTTATGTTGCAGGTCCTTGAACTCAGAATTTGTGTTTTTCACTCTAGAGGGAATATATTTTGACATGGTAATAGAGCTCCAGACCTACAGCTTCCTATTCGTGATTTGAAGATATTCTCTCACAACATCTCTTTCTGTGTAAGGGTTTCAAGCCAGGCTGATTTATTGAGCTTCTAGGGATTGGAAATTTTTTTGCATATTTCTGGGCCAAATAGACATCGCCATCGCGTTCAGAGCACCCAAAAACCCTAGAAATGCCTTTCGTTTCATCGATTTTGGACCTATTGAAAAAAAAAGCAAAAAAAAATTTGCCAGGGAAGTTGTAAGGCCTCCCTAGCACGTAGTCCGAGGTGAAAAATATAAAAAATATATTTTTTTTTGTGTCGCCCACTCTAAGACGATTGCGCCACCCATATAGGAGGTGGCCACCAGTTTTCTCCACCACTGGCGGCTTTCTGTAGCGACGCCGCCCGACCAGCTCACCTCCACCATCGACCACCACTCTAGCCCCAGGGGCTCTCTTAGCTCCTCCCGGGGTCTTATTGCAGACCGGGAGCCCAACGATCAGCCCCTGTCAGTGCTCAGCCCCCGCCAATGTCCTATCGCCAACCAGGAGCTCCATTGGCCCACCTTAGCCCCTGCTACGGTCGTATGAAGGACCGAGAGCCAAAGCCGAAGGTGCTTAAGTTTTGCCCCTGATTAGTGTTGGAAGTGCCTTTTTACAAGCCTTTTTTTTGTTTTCTCATAACTTGGGCAAACAGAGGCCTTTTTTCAGAAACAAAATATCGTCGGAAAGCTGATTCGACACTCTTTGCAGTAGTGGAGGTTAGAATTTTTTATTTTTCTGTTTTGGTGCCTTTTTCACCTATCAAATCCAGAAGTTGTTGTTTTCACTCCGGGAGGCATATCTTTTGTGTCTGGACTCAGTTTTGCAAAAAAAAATAGGCGTCAGAAAGCTGGTTCAGTGCTCTACACAGATCTCAAACCTTTTTTTCTATATTTTTTTACCAGGTATCTGATTTTACTGTTTGATCTCAGCCTTTAGTTTTTCAATTATTTTCTTGGGAAGCATGGTATCAGGTTTTTTTTTGAGATCAATGAGCATTGTTTTTTTTATTTGAGAGTATATATTTCTATTTTCTATCATGGATACACCTAAAATTGCACCCCTTACTCCATTCAACTATTTTGGTTGGAAAAAACAAATGGAGATTCACTTGAAACACAAAGGGTTGTACAGGGTAACCATGGGCACAAAAATTGAACCTACAGGTCTTGCTGAAAAGAGAAACTGGTTTAATAGGTGTGATGAAGCTTATGGTACATTATGTATATCTCTTTTTTCTGACCTTCTTTTTCACATTGAGTCTTGCACTACACCCCATGAGGTTTGGACTCCTTTGTAGTCTTTGTTTGGGAAGCAGGATACTGTGAGAGGGTTTCAGTTAGAGAATGAGCTTATTGGCTTAAATCCTAGGGATTTTGACAACATCCAGGAGTTTTTCACCAAAATCAAGTCTCTTAGATTGCAGTTGTCACAGTGTGGTGTTCAGAAGGAAGACTCTCAGTTGATATTGTCCATTCTTTCTAAGCTTGGACCAGATTATTCAGTTTTTGTTTCTACCTTTTATGCTACTAGGGATGCACTTGGTACTAGATTTACTATGCCTTCTTTTGATGATTTTGCATCTTGTCTCACTCGAGAGCAGGCCAAGTTGGCCAATATGGGAAAACTGAAGCCCTCTTCATCACAGGCACTTATTGCATCACAAGAGCCCAGAGATCAGAAGGATTCTACAGAAAAAGGAAAGAAACAGAAACAAAAGGATTCCAAATCTTATGAGCAGCAGAAGGAGTCCTTGGATTCATCATCCTCTTCTAAGGGGAAATCATTTAGGAAGGAGAAGGGCCCATGTGCATATTGCAAGAGAGAAGGACATGTAGAACATAACTGCTACAAGGACATTGATGAGCTGAAGAATATTCTTCAGAAACATCAGATTGATTTGCCTTCTAGGATGTCTGCATCATCTCCTTCCCTACCTTCTTCTTCTTCTTCTTCTTCAGTACATCATGAAAGGGGCACAAATGGTTTACATACTTCATCAGATATGAAGGGACATGCTCTTTGTGCTTCTTCGAGTCTTGGATCAGGTAGATGGCTTCTAGATTTAGGAGCATCTCATCATATGGCTTCTACACAGTCTATGTTCACTTCCTTTGAGTCTCACACTATGTCTCCTATTTTGATGGGAAACAATACCTACATGAGTGTTACAGGGAAGGGGTCTATTAGTTTTGGGGACAACACTTTTTAGGATGTCTTGTGTGTTCCTCATTTGATGAACAACCTTCTTTCTATATATCAGATCACACATGGAGGCAATGGGAGGTCTGTGGAGTTCACACCTGATTCAGTTATCATCAAAGACTTGGAGAGTAGAGCAGTTATTGCTAATGGGGTGGTGGATCACTCATCTCGGTTGTATTCCTTTGCAGATTTTTCTACTGATGGTGTTTTTGTTCCTATAGCTATTCATCACACTTCTAGTGTGAATCATCATTCAGAGGAGACATTTGGCTACTTGAACATTGGAGTTCTCACTTCAGATCCTGCTCTTGAGCCTTCTCTTGAGCCATCCACTCCATCTCCTTCACCTACTATTGTAGTTGCTAATACTTCTATGACTCCAGATGTGGGTTCTTCCGTTTCAGTGCAGTAGGATCCAGTTGATCATCCAACTTTGGAGGTTCCTATTCAGTCTTCACCCACTTTGACTTCTTCATTTGTTGAGGTCACACCTGCATCTATGGAGACATCATGGGCTACACCTACTTCACCTTCAGAGATTTCTTTCATTCAACCTCTTCCCTCTCACTTCTTTCAGGAGATGCAATTTCTTCAGTTCTTTTGGGGCTACTTCATTCTGGGGGGGATTTGTGGTCTCTTTCTTCCTCTCTTCTGGGGGGGTTATTTCATGTATCTTTGTGATGAATGGTGTCCTTGGGGGGTCTTATGGAGTCCTCCATCTTTCATCACTTAGTTTCTCTTTGCATTCTATTTTGGGGAGGAGTTTTGTTTCCACTGGGTTTTCTCCTTTACCCTGGTTAGTTTAGTTTGCATTGCATTTGTAATTGGGTACCTGATCAGGCCTTTGTTGCTGGGACCCATCTTTGCTTTCATGCATTTTTTTTTCTAGTGTTTTAGCTCCTCCCTAAGTTCATCTTAAAGGGGGAGTGTTAGAGTAATAAGTTATTACACTTAATTAATTTAATCATATTGATTAATTAATTAAGTCACTTATTCCTTTATGTTGCTTAAGTTAAACTTAGGCACATTAATAATTATTTATTAATTATTAAGTGTGCACACTAGGGTTTCATTTAGGGTTTCCTAATTTTAGGTTTTCTTGATCTCCTCATAAGGATTGGTCACATTGTAATTATCACATTATTCAATAATATTATTTCTGGTTTTAGCTTGCACATATTTGCTCTGAGGGTTTACAGAACATCCTCTTGTTTGTTTTGGATATTTGTTGCATGTGGCAGGTGATTGCATGTAGGTGATTCTTGAGGACTATGAGGTTGAGATTTATCAACTTCTACATGGAAATCTATGGATTACAATTACTAGAAATGAGCTTACTACTATGAAGGAAAAATAGTATGTGGTATTGGATCAAAAAGATAGAATCTTGGAAAGGATTTTTTGGTACATTTAGTGCTCTTGAATATAGAAGAGAAAACACAATATTTAGATTCTAGAAGCTAAGAAATTTATACAAAGCTAAATCCCAAGGAAATAAATCTTTTCTATAGAAGAAGTTTTATTATTTGAGGATGCATCGTCGAGAATTTATGGTTAGGATTAAGGTGATATCAACCTTAAAATATATGGTGGGAATGGATACTTGGATGCTCAAGTATGTGGTTTAGAACTATTATATAATTATTGTTCTCCTTGTAACTTAGAATATTAGTTATAGTACAATTCATGAGGGAGGTCACTTATGTTAGTGGTTGTTAAAAGTTGATTTCACCTTATTTATAAGTTGGAACATATTTTGTATGTTGAGTGGGGCTAATGTGTGCCCATTGATCACATGATTCAACAATGCTAAAATAATTGATTGATTGGTCATGAGGAGCATTGAATTTTTTCTATACCATAGGTTTTGGTAGTTTTAGTTTTGGAAAATTCCCTCTATTTCTCTATAAGTTAGATGCTTTGGATAGTTTTTCAGGGATATTTTTGTAGATGAAGCAATGTTATTCTATTGAAATGTTATCATATTGAAGGGAAATGTTGGATGTATTATTGTAAAACTTGTTATGAGATTAATATAGAATTATGTTCTCTTAAGTTCTCAAGTTTCTTATCAAAAGGGTTTCTCCACATAAATACTAGTGGGTGAAATTTCAAATTTTTGTCACTTTAGGCCAACTTAATAGTATAAGTGAATTTAAGCATTTTCAATTAAAGTTAAATTTGGTCAAATTTATGGTCTAGTTAGATTTATTCTAGCTAAAACTAGAAATATGCCACAAATTTTCCAACTAGAATTTTTTGATAAATATATATGAGGCATCATTTTGGGGTCAATTTACCAAAAACGTATTTAAAAAACTTGATGTTTTGACAACTCCTACTCATGCAAATAAAATTTTGTAAAAATAAAATAAAATCTTTTGTAGATCTATATATTTAGTTTTCAAAAATATAATTATTTTGATAGTTTAATTATTGTTCATATTTTATTTTTTATTTTCACTAAAAGTAGGTCATCAACACCAAAATATAAGGTTGATTATATTTTCAAGAAAAAAATACTTAAATTTATTAATTTAAAAAAATGATGCACTAGAGAAGAGATTCCAAGTCAAGATGATATAATTTTTTCCATTTTGGACAAATATTTAAGACAAAATGTAATGCCCCATTGAAATAGTTATGTTTTCAACATATTTAAAAAATGTGTTTATCAAAATGGGTAAAGGGTTAATCGATGCACTAAAGTTCCAAGTTATAAATACACAAGATAAATTGAAAGAAATTTTTTTAACTAGATAAAAAGCAATGCCCCACTTAACTTCATTTTTAGCATTTTATTATCAATTAAATTGTAGTTTCAATTTCATAAAAAACTACATTTACATAATTTTAATTTAAAAAAAAAACACTAAAAATCTACATTTCAGTAGTGTTGGGATTTTCATGGATGAGCTAGGACTTGAACCTAGGACCTTCTATTTGCTAATGGAGTACTCTACCAAGCTATTGGCCCCTATTGGACCATCCCATCTTTGGTTTGGAAGTGGCTTATTTCCAACATCCCCTATTAAGCCACTTTATAGAATACTTGGGCCTCCTAGCCTAGCATGGCTTTGATACTATGTAAAATTTCCAAGATCTCTAGATAGAATTCCAACACTAATCAATCCATGAATGCCAAGAAATTGTATGCTCCTACCCATGATATTAATGAAATTTAAAGAATATGTAAAGAAATAATTGAAGTGATGATGAATTAACTTACAATATGGAGTACATATAGAGTAATAATTGTCTAAAATAGTGGTGCCTAAAAATAGGCATGTAATCACTTAATTTAGATCTAGATAGAAAAATTAAGTGGTTGGCTAATAATAGCATGTGGCTAAAAATGGACACATAACTCCTTAGCACTCCTAAATAGGCTCAATTACAAAACTAAAACCTCCTCTTAAGCATAGCTTAGGTGAGCTCAAAGAAAATTGAGTCCTAACAACTATGCTAAAAACCAAAGTACAATGCAATCTCTCATAAAGTGGAGAAAGGGAGAAAAACGAATGAGATAAAACTCTACCCAAAAGAGAGAAAAGAAGATGGAGAGTACTATAAGGCCCCCCAAAGATGACATTGTTTCAAAAGTAGATCACACCTTAAGAAGAGATTGTAGATGAATGCAATTTCTCTTAGTAGAAGGCTTGATGAAAATGTCAACAATCTAATTTGAAGACTAGAAATAGACTAGTTGACAATTTGACCATGAATAAGCTCCTGAATATGATTTTCATGTGAACCTCTTTGTGTTTGCTCCACTAGTTATAGACTAGATTCTTGCATATTTGGATAGTGCTCTACTTTTCATAATAGATTATTATGGGCTACCTAAATGGAATGCCAAAATTAGTGAGAATTTCCTAAAGAAAAAGAGCCTCGGTAGCTACATTAAAAAATCCCATGTACAACCGCCACTTGTAGCAGAGTTGGCTAAGGCTTGGGGTTTGCATTCCTTGAGGTCACAGGTTCAATTCTGCTTCTTAGTGGGCAAAGGCAAGGGCTAGTTATATTGTGTGCCAATTCCTACTTTGTTGACCCAGGGTATAGGAATAGACTTTTCCCCTAACCTCCTTGAGGTTAGATAAATTTAAAGCCACCACTTGTAGCAGAGTTGGTTCTAGGGCTGGGGGTTTGCATTCCTTGAGGTCATAGGTTCGACTTCGCTTCGTAGTGGGCAAAGGCAAGGGTCAGTTATATTGTGTGCCAGTTCTTTCTCTGCTGACCCAGGGTATAGGAATGGACTTTACCCCTAACCTCCTTGAGGTTAGATAAATTTAAGCTACCACTTGTAGCAGAGTTGGTTGGAGCTTGGGGTTTACATTCCTCGAGGTCACAGGTTCGACTCCACTTTGTAGTGGAAAAAGGAAAGGGTCAATTATATTGTGTGCTAGTTCCTGCTCTGCTAACCCAGGGTATATGAATGGACTTTGCCCCTAACCTCCTTGAGGTTAGATAAATTTTTAAAAGTTGCCACTTGTAGTAGAGTTGGCTAGGGCTTGGGGCTTGCATTTCTCGAGGTCATAGGTTCGACTCTGCTTCATAGTGGGCAAAGGAAAGGGTCAATTATATTGTGTGCCAGTTCCTACTCTGCTGACCTAGGGTATAGGAATAGAATTTTCCCCTAACCTCCTAGAGTTTAGATAAATTTTGAGAGTCACCACTTGTAGCAGAGTTGGCTAGGGCTGGGGGTTTGCATTCTTCGAGGCCACATGTTTGACTCCGCTTTGTAGTGGGCAAAGGAAAGGATCAGTTATATTGTGTGCCAGTTCCTGCTTTGCTGACCCAAGGTATAGGAATGGACTTTGCCCCTAACCTCCTTGAGGTTGCATAAATTTTTTTAAAAATATGACACCAAAGTGGAATGGAGTAGTAGCGACAATGACAATAGCAACCTAATGGCTATATTCCAGAAAAAGAAAGGAATCTGCAACATTGAGGCAGACCTAGTTACAAAAGATAGACTCCACAACACTGGGGTCCAACTGGCAATCCACAGAGGTAACATGTAGGCAATAGATCGAATATTAGAAGGCATAATTTTTTGAGACCAAACTGGAAACCCTTTCCAACTCATAGGGTTCTCAGGAAAGAAAAGCAACTAATTTTGCATATTTGTGAAGAGGATTGATTTTCATATGGGGAGAAAAAGGACTTTCAGAACAAACATTTTGCTAAAAACCCCAATTTTTTTAACCGAATCTACCACGATTCTAAGGTGGATCTTCTCTCTAATAAAGCTACAAAATCTTTATTGTCTAGGCCTTATAAGTCAAAAGATAGGAGACAATAGTTTGAATCACCTGCATGTAATGTACATGTCCCTCAAGGGGTTCCCTTCAATCCACGTAGCAACTAGAATAAGAGAAATGAGAAGAAGAGTAATCATGCAAGGGTGGAAGAAAATACAAAAATGGAACATGGAGATAGGAGAGGGTCTAAGCTTCAAAAGACATCCTAAAAAAGTGAACAAAATGTTATTCAAAACCCTCAAAAAATGGATAAGCTGGATGGAAAGGAAGGAGTGGGGAAAGAATCACAACAGGAAAAGAAGATTAATAAGAAAAAGAATAAGAAAAGAAAGCAAAAGCCAAGAAGAAATTAGTGTTGCAGTGGAAGAGGAAAGATGAATCTAGGTGCAAGCCTTTGGAGCAACAAACCCTAATAGATCAACGCAGTTTGAAAGGGGAAAATGTGGTCAATATCACATTACTAGAGGAACTACTTCAGACCCAAATTCAAGACCTTCATCATCTATCCCTAATTTGTAAGTTCTAGGATCTTACTCTCCATATAGATTTGTTGAAAGATTTAATTTTTGAGGAATGGGAGGGGGTGTCAAAGGTTTTTTGTTTGGATAGGAAAGAGGGGGTCTTTATTGTTCTATTTCATACAAAAGAACAAAGAGATTCAATTTATAAAGTCAAATCATGGATCTATGAAGGATCTAGCTTATGCATGACTATTTGGTCTCCAAACTTTAAGCCAACTCATTTTTTAGCAAAAATTGTTTCGGCTTGGGTTTAGCTACAGTTTTTGCCTTTGGAATATAGAGTTGAATCTGATAGAAATCATGACAAACCAAATAGGAAATTTCCTTAAGCATGATAAGGAATTTTTCACAAATCCGACTTTGCCAGTGAGGATTTGCATACTGTTGGACTCTTCCAAGTCTTTTCCCAATCAAATTCATATAAAGTGCAAATTTAGCACATGGGTATAGGAGATTATAGTTGAAATTAGTCATAATGCATGCAATGTTTTCCACTCATTGGATCATATGAAATCATACTACCCTAATGTTGATAGCTCCAATAAAGAAACAACAATGGAAATAGAAACTGACATTGATTGGGATCAGAGGAAAATGGATATCCTAGTTCAATCAAATCAAGAACTATCAATGCAAAAGGAGTGTGATTCTGCAATTGGCAAGGTTTATGATTTGGGGGAGAGGGAGGTACAATTTAAATAAACCTAGATGATGTCTAAAGAAAATGAAAAATTGAATGAGAATGGTTTAGAATCTTTTAAATCCCCTCCACAACTTAAGGTTATAATTACTCCTCCCAAATATAGTAGTTCAGGCACCAAGGCAGGAGAACTAATTGGTAATACATCCCCTTTTTCTTTACCAATATTTGAATAGATACATTCAAAAGGCATGTATTCCACCTTTTCAAGAAGCATTTTTTCCACCTTTGATAGATCTGCATAAAGATTTTTCAATCAATAAAAAAAATTGTTATATTCAGAAGGTCATCCTTCAAGATAATATTGAGATAATGAATTCTCATGAATCTAAACAACAGGTTTGTACTGAAACATTGGAGGAGCTTGCACAAAAGTTGCTTGAATCCATAGGCTCTGAACTTTTTGATGAGTTAGTAGAGGAGGTTCTAAATGAAGTAGAAGGTATAGAGATAGAAATGATGCCTTCCCCAGAATATCATCTAAGTGAGATATGTGCCAAGGAAAAGGGGGAAGTTTACTCAGAAATGGTGGATGGTTTTAATTATACCCAAAATTTATAAATTCCACAAACTCTGGCTTTCTAGCTATCGATTAAAAAAACACCAAGGAAAAGATGTAGAAAATCTAAGGTAGAAAAATTAAGAGAGGAAATTGAGGCTGGGATATAGGCTACTCTAGATGGGGGCATTTCAATTAACAAGAGGTCGAGGAGATCATGTTGCTCTCCTCAAGGGCAATGAAGATTATATCATGGAACGTCAGGGGCATTAATGCCCCTAACAAAAGAGCCCAAATCAAGCGTCAAGTTGATGCTAGTGGGACAGATATTCTTTTGCTTCAAGAGACTAAGTTGTCAAATGAAGATTTTGAAGCATCAGTGCTGAAATGGGGACAGTGGAAAGTGTCCTTTGTCCCAAATCAAGGGGCTTCAGGAGGGCTAATTTCACTGCGGAATTCAAAAACAACTACAATGGATATAATGAAAATTGATTTTAATTGGTAGTTAATGAATGTGAAAAGTTTCGACCTAAAGTTTAAGCTCATTCATGTCTATGGCCCCACAACTACCCAGAAGAAAAAGAGGTTATGGGATAGTTTAACAAATGTTCTTCAAAGTATGGGAAGTGATAAAGTGGTTGTAGTGAGTGACTTTAATGCTATTGTGTCCATTAATGAAAAGCAAGGAGGCACCCAACTGCCACACAAAACAATGGTGGATTTTGGGAGCTTCATTTCAGATAATGCACTGAGGGATGTTTTGCCAGAAAAAAAGGGAGATTTACATGGAAAAATTGGTGAAGAGATTTTTCGTAGATTTCTGTGCGCCTAGACAAATTTTTAGTTTCACAGAATTGGGCCCTCACATCATGCAATTTGTCTTCTCAAATTCCACCTCTTGTAAGTTCCGATCATTATGCTATATTTCTCTCTTTATCAAGTTCAAATGGGATATCAAAACATAAATCTTCCTTCAAATTTGAAAAAATGTGGTTTAAACATCCACTCTTCTTGCCTTTTCTAAGATAGTGATGGGTGAGTGCACCTTTTGAGAAAGGCACTAAGATGTTTTAGTTCTTTAAAAAAATGTAGTATGTTAAGGGGAAGATCAAAGAATGGAAGGTGCAAACCTTCAAAAAATCTTTGTGCAAAAAGAAGATGTAGCCAAACAATTGGCTGAAATTCATGAGCATATTATTCAACATGGATTGGATTCGACAACTTTTGAGAGGCAAAAAGATCTACAACAGTTATGGGTAGAGTTGGGAAAGTGAGAGGAAGTTTATTGGCAATAGAAATCAAGAGAATTATGGTTGAAGGAAGGGGATCAAAACACTAAATTTTTTCATGCATCGGCCCAACAAAAAAGATCTACAAAAACTATTTTTTCAATTTAGGATCCAATCTCAATGAAACAAATCCAAAATGCAAAGGTAATCTAGGAGGAAGGAGTAAAATTATTTAGGAATCTTCTTGCTCCAGGTAAGTCTATTGCCACACAAGGAATTCGGGATGAGCAAGAGTTGTTATCTACTATACCCAGTCTTGTTTCTCATAGTGATAATGATGCACTAATGAAACCTTTTACACTATCAGAGTTAAGGAAACTGGTTTTGTCAATGTCCCCGAACAAGGCTCCTGGGCCAAATGGCTTTACAACCTTGTTTTTTTAAAAGTGTTGGGATGTTTTGGGCTTTGATTTATTATTGGCACTAGAGGAATCGAGAAGATCTTGCACAGTTACTAAAGAACTTCAATGTTACAAATATTAGAGTTTTTCCAAAAGTAAAAGAGCCCAAGACATTTGCAGATTTTAGACCTATTTCCCTTTGCAATACAACTTACAAAATTTTCACGAAGGTGATATATTTGAGACTACAACACCTAATACCAAAAATCATTTCTTCGAAACAAGGAGGTTTTGTTCTAGGAAGGGAAACTGCTAAAGGGGATTTGGTGGCGCATGAGGTGCTCCATTCTATTAAAGCAAACCATTTTTCCTCCTTCATTGTAAAATTGGATATGATGAAAGCTTATGATAGGGTGGACTAGAATTTCCTTTTGAAAGTATTGGAAAATTTTAGTTTTTTTTAATAAATGGTGTAAGTGGATATTATCTGGCTTATTAAGGGCTCATTTCTTAGTACTAATAAATGGTTCCCCTTTAGGCTTCTTTAGAGAAACACAAGGAGTAAGACAAGGTGACCCCCTTTCAACTTTTCTTTTTATAATAAAGGCAGAGGCTTTGAGCAAGACAATTAAGGAAAAGCACAATCAAGGTTTGTGGCAAGGTATCCTCATCCCCCAAACTGATATATCAGTAACTCATAACCTTTTTACAGATGATACTTTATTGTATGGGAAGGATTCTATTTCTAAAGCCAAACAAATAAAAGGGGTTTTGGAGAAGTATTCAATGGTGTCAAGATAAAAAAAAAATGAACACAAATCAAAGGTTTATGTGTTTAATTCTAATGTTGCTACCAGAAGAAAAATTGTTAGGATATTGGGTTTTCAGGTAGATCTACCTTGTAACTACCTAGGCATTCCATTTTTTATCAGTGCTAACAAACCAACATACTAGGTCAAATTTATTGAGAGACTAAAACAAATAATCTTTGTATGGAAAGCTTGTTGGTTGTCCTTTTCAGGTCGTATTATGTTCATTAAATCAGTACTTTCTGCAATCCCTAATTATTTTATCTTTGTCCTAAGGGCTCCTAAATCATTAGTTGATAGGATTCATAAAACATTAAGGAGCTTTCTTTGGAGGGGAAATATGGATCATGCAGAAAAAATCCCTTTAATTTCTTTGGACACTATGTCCTTGGATAAATTCAAAGGAGTGGGCTTACATGATATTTCTAAACGTAATTTGGCCTTCGGAGGGAAACTCATTTGGCAAATGTATACCAAGCTAGATTCTAAATGGTGCACTTTGATGAGAGAAAAATATCTAGACAGTCAAAACCCAACAAGAATATTCATAGTTTCTAATCCTCCTGAAGGGTTCACCATGTGGAACTTCATGGTTTAACATAGGAAAGTGGTTACATCATACATTTCATGGGAAGTTAATAAGGGAGATGAAGTTAAATTTTGGGATGACTCTTGGAATGGGCATCTTCCATTGAAAGACTATCAAGAATTACAGTCAGTTATTCTGGTGTTGTCTCAGTTATGGGGGATTAGATTAATAGACTATGTTAGTTCAGTTGAAGCTCCATCAGGCAGGGTGATTTGGAAAGATTTTTCTTGCATTCAGATTTCAACTGAACAAAAGGAATTTTTATTTCAGATTTTGGGTAAAAGAGTAGTATTTTTGTTAGGGAAAGTAGATCGGGTAATATGGGCTCCATCCAAGAGTGGACATTACACAATCAAGTAGGGATATAAAGCGATTTTGAATATAAGTAAATTAATTTAGTCTTAAAGGGCTTTCTCATTTTGTTGGAGCAATGTAGTCTTACCAAAAGTAGACAATTTTGCATGGCTAATGTTGAAGAAAAGAATCCTTACAAATGACCAACTTGTCAGATTAGGGATTATAGATCTTTTCAATTGTGTCTTATGTAGTCAAACACCTGAAGATCCCGATCACTTGTTTTTGCAATGCTCTTTTGCCCAATCTTGTTGGTTATTTGTCTTGCAAAAAATGAGCTATTATGCTCCATTACAAAATTCATTTGGGACCTATTCTCTTTGTGGCATATGTTATACAATTCTTCATTTTTTGCATGCATTTGGTGGGTTATACCAATAATACTGGTTTGGGCTACTTGGTGGGAGAGAAATAAGTGCATCTTCAGAAAATCATCAGCTTCTAGTCAAACTGTTCATGCAATTATTGAAAAATCAATCATAGAGGGAGTAAATGCTTGGGTCCAAAATCACAAGAATGTTGGTTCCTTATTTACATCCTAGGATAATAACATGCTAAAAAGTTGGCAGGGATTGAGCTTACCTTTTAAAGGAAGCTTAAAACAACCTTTTAAGATAAAAGTGGATAGGAGCATGATTAAATGGATCCTGCCAATGGAATGCTTCTATAAATTGAACTTTGATGGTGCTTCCAAAGGAAATATAGGTACTTTAGGGGAAGGTGTCTGCATTAGGGATGCATGAGGGAGTGTGAAGGTAGCTAAATCAATAATTTTACCTTCAGGAATAAATAATATGGCAGAGTCATTGGCTATCCTTTATGGTTTGCAGCTTGCAAGACAACTCCAAATTAGTGCAATACATATAGAAGGAGACTCTTTGATAATATTAAATGTGTACAAAGAAAGAGAATGTTTTAGTTGGCATTTGAAGTATATCTTGCAGAATGTGTAGAATCTACTAGATGAATTTGATGCTTATCAGATTTCACACATGTATCGGGAAGCTAATATGCTTGCAAATCATTTAGCCAATATTGGATGTGATAAAGAGAAAGTTCTTCTCATGGAAAATGACAATTTTATTAAAACCTTTCCAGATCTATGGGAAATAATAAATAGGGAATGCTATTCCTAGTTCAATTTGCAATACAGAAAAAGGATCGGGAGATCTATCTCATTGCAAATTGAAATAGTTGTAAGCCTATTGGATGAATGAGCAATTATTTAAATTCAAATTTGTATGTCTCAAATAGCATTGGATAGGGGGTAATTGAGCTGGTCAATCAATATGAAATAGGACAAATTGTAAAAGATGGAAATTGTTATTTCACTCATGGTTAATGTGGAGGCAGGGGTAGTTTGTGTGAATTTGAAAGCTCATCGATTTCCTAAGCAGCTAAACATAACCAAAGTAAAAATTGGAAACCTCATTGATTTGTTGTACGCATTGCACGATTAAAGGGTGGGTGTTTGGATGTGTTTAGAGAACCAAAGGGGAGTGATTTGATGGGTTAAACATGCAACTAACAGAAGTTACCTCATTCTCATCAGAGCTCTGTATCATCTTGCTTATGTTTCAGAGGAAGGACAATCCTCTCAAGGATTGGTGTATCACTTCAAGCAAGCGATAGATTTTATTTTAAAAGATAACCTTTGTTTTGATGTTTGCAAGATAAGATTGGTACATCCCTCTCTGGTTAATGATGCTATGGCATTATTTCATCAGCAAGGTACTCATTTTCAGGAATGAGCTAAGAGGAAGTCATTGCGGAGGGTGAAGGTGATGAAATACATGTGTTGTCTCCTCTTATTTGCATGTGTGAATAGGGTATTAAATTTATGGGTTAGCATCCTTTTTCTTGTCAAGAATTGCAGAGTATTCTATGCCTAGTGATATGCAACAAACTTCTTCCTGCAAAGATGAAGGTGAAATCAAATTCGATTGGCAAGCTTCTCGACAGTGCAGGAGGGCCACCATGGAGTATTTTCCACACAACTACAAGGTGTGGCTTCCTGTTCTCGAGTGGGATTACCCTTTTCCAACTCAATTCGTGATGCAGAGCTCGGTCAAGTCGTCAAAGTGCATTGCTTCCAATTTTGTAAAGGTGTCAAAAGGGTTTTGGGGGATGAAATTTTATACCCACAGGTGAGAAGATGCATATTTCCTTTGCAAATGATATCCATCTTTCTTTTAAATACTTTTGATCTTGTCCAATCACTCCTAGTGTTACAAATTATAGCTCGAAAGGTGATAAAGGACGTCTTCCTATTGGATAATAGGCTTGTGAAAACAGTGCAAGCCTATGATTTATGGAAAGGCCAGGGCAAAATTGGTGGCTTGTTCCTGCGACATTTTCTCCTGAATGGTAATGTTTATATTTCTATTTTGCATGCCATTAAAAACACACTGGAAATGCAGTGCTTTAGGTACTTGCAACTAGCTTTGGATAGTCATGGAGGGGTTGTTGGTGATGACTTAGCATACGAGATAAAGAGAAGGGTCAATGCCATTTTTGCTTTGATTTCTCATGAGCACCAAGAGTTGATAGTTGTTCATCCTCCTCCAGTATATCAAATTTTTTTGCTAGTGGTGGGAGCTCCTCCTGTTACAACCAACCCGAATAATGCTAGTTCTTCTCGTCCTCCTCAGCCACATGGCATCCCAAATTTAAATGTTCCACTCCCAAGGCAAGGTAATGAAGAAGGTCTTCTTGAGTAGCAAGGGAAAAATGAAATTCAAAGTGATGACATGGAGGAATGAAGATTATGTGTTCAAATGCTTTGAGTAGTAATTGCAAAATGGGTAGAATTTTTTTTGTTCATCGTGTAATTGCCTATAAAATGGCCTCTATAGCTACATATGAATTTTGTTGGGGTAGCCATAGATTAAATATGATGTGCATGGGCTAGGGTGAATTGTTTTTTTTGTTATAAATATGAACAATATGCTGCAAATTCAAGCTGATAAGAGCTGATAAAATCATCTTTTGTAATCTTCTACTTTTATAAATTAATATAAATATACAGGCTATCACCTTTTGCCAAAAAAAAAACAAATCCCATGTACTTTGCCTTGTGGATGATAAAGCAATAAATTTTTTCTTTATGCTAGAAAAATTGATAGGGCCAAAACCCAATGATAAACTATAACCTAAAGTAGACTTGTGATTTTGAGTATCACCAACCCAATATAAGCTTGTGCATCCAACCAAGTTAACCTTTATGCCAACTCTGTAATGAATCCCAAATCTGAGAGTACCTTGAAGGTAGTGAATGATCCTCTTATTTTCTTTCCATTCTAGCTAATGAGGCTCTTTCATAAATCTTGAAACCATGCCTACTGTATATAAAATTTCAAGCCTAGTATGAGTTAGATAGATGAGATTGACAACAATTTATCGATACAAGGTAGCATTGACCAATGGTGTAGTATAGATAGCCTCAAGCTTGAATCCAAATAGAAAGGGAGTTAAAGATAGATTATAATATCTAATACATTACGTGAAGCATTTTTGTTATGATGTTGGTCCCATAAACTACCCAATCTATATGTGTCATTTGAATGAATAGATGCAATTAACCCTTCCAAAATCACTTTATCATAGCTTATTTATCCACATTTTCTCAAATTAATTTTCTAATTAATTTTTTTTTTTAAATTATAATTTAAAATAATATATATTATTTCAAATATATTTCTATTAATTTTTCCAGTTACAAAATAAATACATATTATTAAAATATTTCAAAATAAATACCATAACTAATGTTTGTTAAATTTTTCATCTAAAGATTACTTTCTCTTGTCATGTACATTCGTAGGACACAAAAAATTCATGTGACAAAGATATTATCATGTCACTATGTATTTTTGTTCCTTCTTGATTTCTTTCACTATGCATTTTTGTCTGTTCTTGATTTATTTCTTGTGATTTGAATGTTAATATTCAACCTAGTTATCCATTGTTGATTGGATAATCTGAGTGTTGGATTGGATTATATTCTTTTAAAAGTTAAATTACTTTTTTTGGAAGAATAATGTGGATTGCCTTTACTATTCATATGAAACTTTCTAAAAGTTATTGGACGTACTATGGAGTTTGAATTGGGTGGTACATTCTTTAGATTTGGTTGAATAAATATTTACTCTTGATTATTAAAGGAGAGGGTATGTAAGAATAATAAGTTTGTAGGTCTTTATTATTTATATTAATTTATTTTAGAATTATTTAAATGAGAGTAGTGATGAGAGCCGATTATGTCCCATTTTATGGTATATTTTAGCCTATTTTCATACACCTGCATACCCATTCCCACATTCCATTTCCATTCCATATCATACCATTTTACCATTTTATGTTGCATATGATTTAATATATATAAGTAATATTTATTTCAGTTTTTAGATGAAATATATGAATAATGAATATTGGATTGTATTTACTAATCTTTGCTTCCATTATGCTAAGGAAATAAGTCTTTAAAAATGCAAATCTTCTTGTCACTTTTTGGTCAGGAACTTCTGATTGTCACTTTTTGACCAATAGTTTGTTTCTGTCATCTTAAAAAGATGACACCAACCTTCATGGTGGCATCAATTACATCTTTGATTCTAATTGTGCAATATTTCATCCAATGGAAGACTTCTTTCTATTCTTTCTTTGTGACACATTTGTAACATGTATTCACACCTATTTTTGGGTAGGACACATGCTTTATGTTATCACGATGGTTGAGGTAGTATTTTTGTTGGTCTTTTTACCTGCATTCTTCATCCGCATGGATTCTTTTCAAGGAGTTGACTTTATTATAACAACTACTCTTTCTAGTTGTTGGAGGAGAAAACAACAAGCATTATTTTATGATAAAGGACATGTTTTCTAGTTATTGCTAGCTGGAGAAATATTCATGTATCCTATTTTTTGCTCACTATTATAACATAACTATTCTTCATTCGTGGAGAGTATCCAAGGCTTTACATGAGCCATTCCTTCCTATTTTATTAGCAACAGGTCAAAAAAAGTATTTATTATTATTGTAATAAACCCAACATATATATATGTGTGTGATGTAAACTAGTAATAACAAATATAATATAGAAATACTTCTTGTTCATGAATAAAGAAATCTTCCAAGTGCTACAAATTCTTGTGCTAGCGTAACATATCTTCTCAC
The DNA here is from genome assembly GCA_007115665.2 of Sequoiadendron giganteum. Lineage (NCBI taxonomy): Eukaryota > Viridiplantae > Streptophyta > Pinopsida > Cupressales > Cupressaceae > Sequoiadendron > Sequoiadendron giganteum. The sequence goes on along the minus strand of CM021100.1, from coordinate 156,868,351 downwards.
CTACAAACCATAGAGCAAGGGACGACTCCTTGGTGAAGCACAATGACATTTATTTCTTTTTACTGTTAATATTTCTATGTGTTATTTATTTTCTATTTGATTTAATTTCAACAGATTTCATAGTTGTGTGATTTAATTTCCCGCATCATTTTCTTTTTGTGTGTAATTGTCTTATGGTTATTTACAATCTGGTTTAAAACTGATTCTCATTGGACAGTCATTTTATCTATTGATATTTTGTCTGAGGTTGGTGTGTTTATTTGAAGCGTAAAGTGTGAGTTATATTCTAGATTTATAAGAGAGATTGTTGATGTTATTGTGCAATCTGTGACAGTTCCTGTCACACCTTTTGACAGAAAGCAAAAGTAGGAAGATTGAACCAGATTTTCACTTAGGGAATTTATGTGTGTTCTAGCTGCATTTCATCCCCACTTAATTCATTGCTTTCCTCCCTTATGCATATTGCTGCAACACCTTTCACAAGCTTACGATCCCCAAATTGACACTTAGACCAAGCTGAAATATTTCTAATTCTTTCCCCCAATTTTGGCCTATCAAGTAGTACATTCTTAAAATTTGAGTGGAAAAATATTTACTATTTATTGTGGAATCAAAAAATGTTTAAGAATAATAAGTCTTAATTATCTTTACAGCTCCCATAAAACTTGATATAATTGAATTTAATGTTTGTGAGGCCATGGATGCACCTATGAATTATTAATTCTTAAGAGGCATGATTCTATTAAATAATAATGAAACTCATGAAATTCAATGGCCAATATGTTACAGGCTTATTACCCATATAGTTGGGCTAGTGGTAAATATTATATAACTTTAATGGTTATTGGTTAAAAAAAAAAACAAATAAAGATAACTATGTATCATTTTTTATATTAGTGAGAGATAATAGAAAAATCATATTCTTTCTTGAGAACTAATAGTTCTAAATATAAATGTCATTTTAACACTACAATTTTTTTAGATTATTTGATCATTGAACTGAATTATATTTAGTTCAAAATTATACAAGATTTATAGGTAATGTTTACCATTTGTCTCATTAAATTGTCATTGAATGTTTGGTGGGTTTTGTCATTCATACTATTTGTTATATTTTAATTTTATTATTATAGGTAGTATATGCATCTTCAATATAATTGATAAATATCTCAACTATGCATGTTTATAACAAAATATAATGCTAATAACATTAATAGTTAGTTTATTGGCATGAACTATGTGTGTGTATGGCTTGATAGAACATGGGTATAGATAATAATACATATTAATTAAAAAAAACACAATTTAATCAAGCAACATGCCATACAATTGATAGAATCAACTCATTGTAGTATTCAAAGAATTATTGATGTGGACAAGAGTGCATGTCACATGCTTTTGAAACATAAAGATCATAATAAGTATCAATACAAAATCATGCTATAAACAATACTGTAATGAATTTTTAACACAATTTAATCAAGCAACATACAATACAATTGATAGAATCAACTCATTACAATATTCAAAGAATTATTCACTAGTAGAATTTGGCAAATAAATGACTAGGTGACTAAAACTTTTAGTCACAAAAACTAACAATTAGTAAATTCTACTCATTTTTTACAACTTAGGTATAAATGAGTAAATAAATGACTAATTTGGTTGTTGACTAAAAAATTATTTAATCAGAGAAATAAAAATGACTAAATAGTTAGTCATCAAATCCAAAGTAGACAATTTAAAAAAAAAATAATTCAGCCAAATATTGGCGCGATGTATTCATGCACGTGATGTATTGGCACGATTATTCACATTCATTGCAGATTCATTCATCTCGCTTGACCTCACTTCATTCATTCATTGCATACCTTGCTTCATTCATTAGCTTGGCACGAGGCATTTTGATCAGCAACTACTTGCATGGGCAATAAGGATTCAGAGAGGACCTGGAGTCTTCTGAAAAGGCAAGCAAGGGCAAGGAAATCAGAGTTTTCTGCAATGAATTTGAATTTGTCGAGGCCCTCTGTAGCAAAATCGGATTTGGGGACGCCCTTTGCAGTGAATTCAGAGGTAATTCGAAACCCTCATTACATTAAACACAAATTCAAAATGCTCATTACAATCTACTGCTCTTAATAATGTTCTACTACTCTTAGTAATGTTCTTTTACAATCCCTCCACTATTCTGTTTCATAATGTGCTCGAGCTAAATATAATAAAATTTGGGTGTTAGTGCCAAATTAGAATTTCCTCAAACAATTTTGATACATTTTCACTACAAGCGCAAACTATCCTTGTGCAAAGTAAAAATATGCTAGATTTACCCACACATCAGGCATCTGAACAAAGATGTTTCCTACTACAGCTTCTTTTACCTATGTAAAAATTTCCTTTGCAATATCAAATTGACCCTTTTTAGCTAGCACAATGGTTGCCTCATTTGTAGCATAAACATTTCCTGGTCTCTGTGCCAACACTTTACAATATAGTTCTCTAGCCTTCTCAAGATGTTGTGCCTCCACCTTTGGATCCCTCCTCTCATTGTGAAAAGCTACAAAATAATCTCAATTTCCAAGTGAAATGTCAACATAAGAATTATTTGCATCTGATTCACTTTGTGCAGCTTTAATTGTTTATTTGCTTTAAGCCAGTCATCTGTTTTTAGTTCCATTTTTCCAAGCATAGATAAAGCATTTGATGAGTTTTTATCCACCTTAAGTGCATTCCCAATCAATTAGAGGCTTAGTTGGATCTCATTCTGAGCCTGAGCCATGGTTGCAAGATGTAGATATGCATCCACATAATTAGGAAACTTGAGCAATATTAGCTTGTATAAAAATTTCTTTTTCAGTATCATGTAGTTGTTCAAACAACCTAGCAAGATTAAATAGTGTTGTGACTTTATCCCATGGTAATTCAAGTGAAACACCACCTTCTTCTAGTTGATGGAAGAATTTCATATCCTTAAAGAGCACAAGAAAAACTGTAGAATTAACACTGGGGTTTTTATTTGTGAATTCAACCCAAATGCCATTTCCTAATGCCTCCATAAAATTTTGTTGAGCCAACTCTAGTTCATCACGCTAAAAATGAAGAACCCCAATGTTGTTTAACAATTGAATGGGTACTTCTTCTCTGCTCTTCTTCAGAAGAGACTTTGGTTTCTTAAGAGAATCTAATGTTGCACTGGTTCTAACGATATTAATAACTCACCCATCTTGATAAATGAATGGGAATCAGGTGGATCTATGTGAGTTTTCTTTATTAAAATTTCCAATGCCTTCTCTGCCAACCCTTGCTTATCCTATATATGACCTACAAATTTTAAGCTCTCATAGCTCTTAGGGTGGACCTCCAAAACCTTTTCAAAATTTGAGAGAGAACTCTTATGATCTCCCAGCTTCAAATGAACCTATCGACAAAATCCTATGGCCTTTGGCTTTCATTGACAAGTGGTGTCATAATCACCTTTACGATGACAAGATCATGCAAGATTATACTTTGAATGAGATTTCATGAGAGGGTGGTCAATTGAAACAAGAGTTGTCTCAGCCAATTGTTACACAAGAAAATGCTGCCCTATAGTGAAGAAAAAATGGTTTGTAAATGATTCAATGCCATTGTAGAGTACGGGTATAATTCAAAGGCTCTATGCATCTTTTCCATTCCTTCCTGAACACTTCCTTTTTCACTAACTGTGAGAATCCTACAAATAAAAAATGCACAAAACTGACCATGGAGATTTATGTAGAGGTAGAACATCATTTCCTAATGCCTCCATAAAAGTTTGTTGATCCAACTCTAGTTCATCATGCTCAAAATGAAGAACCCCAATTTTGTTTAATAATTGAATGGATACTTCTTCTCTACTCTTCTTCAGAAGAGACTTTGGTGTCTTAAGAGAATCTAAGGCTGCATTGGGGTTTGACGATATTAATAACTCACCCATGTTAATAAATGCATAGGAATCAGGTAGAGTTATGTGAGTTTCCTTTCTTAAAATTTCCAAAGCCTTCTCTACCAGCCCTTGTTGAGCATATATATGCCTACAACTTTTAAGCTCTCATAGTTCTCAGGGTGGACCTCCAAAACCTTTTCAAAATTTGAGAGAGAACTCTTAAGATATCCCAGCTTCAATTGAACCTATCCACAAAATCCTGTGGCCTCTGGCTTTCCTTGACAAGTGGTGTCATAATAACCTTTACTATGATAAGATTGCACAAGATTATAATATGAATGAGGTTTCATGAGAGGGTGGTTAGTTGAAACAAGAGTTGTCTCAGTCAACTGTTCCACAAGAAAATGTTGCCCTGTAGTGAAGAAAAAATGGTTTGCTAAATGATTCAATGCCATCATAGACTATGAGAATAATTCAAACAATCTATGCATATTTTCCATTCCTTCATGAACACTATCTTTTTCACTAACTGTGAGAATCCTACAAGTAAAAAATGCACAAAACTGACCATAGAGATTTATGTAGAGGCAGAACATCATTTCTTAATGCCTCCATAAAATCTTTTTGAGCCAACTCTAGTTCATCACGCTCAAAATGAAGAACCCCAATGTTGTTTAACAATTGAATGGGTACTTCTTCTATCCTCTTCTTTAGTAGAGACTTTGGCATCTTAAGAGGATCTAAGGCTATACTAGGGTCTGACGATATTAATAACTCACCCATCTTGATAAATGCATGGGCATCATGTGGATCTATGCGAGTTGCCTTTCTTAAAATTTCCAAAGCCTTCTCTACCTACCCTTGCTGATCATATATATGGCCTACAAATTTTAAGCTCTCACAGTTCTTAGGGTGAACCTCCAAAACCTTTTCAAAATTTGAGAGAGAACTCTTAAGATCTCCTAGCTTCAATTGAACCTATCCACAAAATCCTGTGGCCTTTGGCTTTCCTTGACAAGTGGTTTCATAATCACCTTTACTATGATAATATCATGCAAGATTATAATATGAATGAGATTTCATGAGAGGTTGGTTAGTTGAAACAAGAGCTATCTTACTCAACTGCTCCACAAGAAAATGTTGCCCTATGAAGAAAAAAATGTTTGCTAAATGATTCAATGCCATTGCACAGTACAAGTATAATTGAAAGGCTCTACGCATCTTTTCCATTCCTACATGAACACTACCTTTTTCACTAACTGTGAGAATCCTACAATTAAAAAATGCACAAAATTGACCACAAAGATTTTTGCCCATTTTAAACAGTAAAATTGCCAAAAAAATGCAAATAAAATCTCGCTGATTTTTGTGCCAAAAAAAAGCATGAGACCATAGCCTATTGCTTACTATTATTCTTTGATAGAATTTTTCCAAGCATCCATAGCTTTTTTGAAATCACCTGTTTTAGGCTTTTAGCCATAGCAGCAAGGCAACGAACTGTTTGATAAAATGCTTTGGTAGACATGTATGAAAAATGTAGTAGCATAGAAAAGGCAATGAACTTTGGAAAAAATGCCTCAAAGAAATGTGGTCTCATGGTGATGGAATACCATGACGAGTGCAATGATTATTTTCTTTTATGGATTTTCATGGCATTCCATCACCATGAGACCACATTTCTTTGAGGCATTTTTTCAACCAGTTCACTACCTTGTCTATGCTATTGCTTACTATTATGCTTTGATAGATTTTTTCCAAGCATCCTTAGCTTGTTTGAAAGCACTTGTTTTAGGCTTTTAGCCATAGCAACAAGGCAATGAAATTTTTGATAAAATGCTTTGATAGACATGTATAAAAAATGTGGTAGCATAGACAAGGCAGTGAACTTTTTGAACAAAATACTTCAAAGAAATGTGATCTCATGGAATGCCATGACAAGCAAATGCAATTGGCAGCTGCTTCTAGTTATTAGTTATGCAATGTGAAGTAATTGCATAACTGCTTAGGTTGACTTTGTAAATAATATATTGTAATTAAAATTTTGTCATATATTAGCATCTAGTTATTAGTTATGCAATGTGAAGTAATGCTTTGAGTTTGAAAGATGTGCAATGCAATGTAATCAACAATTTGAATATAAACTACAAAAATCTATTTTTCACAATTCATTAGTTAAACTCTCTATTTTATTTACTCTTTATAACTCTATTGCTATGGAAATTCCTTTCAATTAAAACAAATAGTTTTTATCTCTTAGTCTACAATTTTTTGTTGCTATGTGTAGAACATTACAGATCGATCAACGTCAAAGGTTGAAATACCATGCCTTTGATGAGAGTGACATGAACAAATATCCATGTCCATGTAATGACTGTCTTGGTGGAAAGGTGAAAAAAAGAAATCAAATTTATCAACATATGATAAGATATGCACATAGTGGTATAAGCCCTTGGAATGTCAATTATTACATAGATGAAGAGGCAACAATGTTAGATGAATGGCTTGAAGTTGATATAATGTTGAATGAGGATCTAAAAAATGATTGGGCCAAGTTGATGGAGGATGCTTCAAAGCCTTTGTATGCTAATTGCAGGCTAAGTTGTTTGACAATAATCCTTCAAATTCTTAACTTGCAAGTGGTGTTTGGTTGGACAAATGAGAGTGTAGATCAGTTATTGGCATTATTAAGTTCGTTGTTACCATGTGACTCACATTTCCAAAAAAAGGAAGTCAATGTAGAAAGGAAATCACTAAGCTAGGCTTAGGGTATGAAAACAACCACACATGTGTGAATGGTTGTGTATTATTTTGCAAGAATATTGCAAGTGGGAGTGAATGTCTGAAATGTCATGAAGCGAGGTATAAAGAAGGGTTAAAATCAGTTGTGGTTCCTAGAAAGGTTCTTCGCCACTTTTCGGTAATCCCACAATTACTCCAAATGTATAGGTGCAGAGACATTGTTGAACTTATGCAATGACATGCCCAAAATAACAGCACTGATGGAAAACAATGACATGTGCCTGATTCTAAGACATGGATGGAATTTGATAACAGATGGCCTAATTTTTCTCAAGATCCTCATAATATAAGGTTGGGTTTGGCTCTAGATGGGGTGAACCCATTCTCAAATCAAAGTACTAAATGGTCCACTTGGCTAGTGTTTTTAATAAATTATAGCTTACCTCCATGGTTAGCAACTAAACCATTTTTCTTAATGCTATCATTGATTATACCAGGAAAGAAAAGTGTGACTTTAGATACAATTGATGCTTATCTAGAGCCATTATATGATGAGCTAATGGAATTGTGTAAAGGAATTGAAGAAATTCAATCTTTAAGGAATGGTCATTCAATCAAATTCACTTTAAGAGATTCGTTATTGTTTACGATTCATGATCTTCCTACATATGGCACATTGTTTGGTCTCGGTGTTCATGGATACCATGGATGTCCTGCTTGCAACTTTAAGGATTTTGTGAGGCAGTCAAGAAGTTTGCGTAAGTATATTTATTGTGGAAATCATGCTTACCTTAAAATATATCATCCATATCATCAACAAAAAACACGGTTCAATGGTGAAGAAGAGAATCATGAAGCACCGTTGCTAATAATAGGTGATTACATTGTTGAGAATGGACAAAAAATAATGGACCATTTATTGAAAATGATGGGATTTCTAGTACTAGATACGATCCATGTAATGAAAGCAGTGTAAAAAGGTTGTGCATATTTTATAAGTTGCCATACTTTAAGAACATAGCCATTAGGCATACTGTTGACTTTATGCATACTGAGAAAAATATAGCCTATGCTATTATAGAAACTCCTTTTGGTTCTTTTGATACTATTTCATCACATGAAGAATTTCAACAACTAAAGATTCATTGAAATCTTTGGGTTGAAAAATATGATGATGAAAAATATAGAAACCTAGTGCTCCTTATGTTTGGACAAAGGAACAATGTGCACAATTCTTACAGTTGATGTCTCAGACTCACTTTCCCACTAGATATATATGTAGTAGTATTAGAAGCCAAACTAGCATTAATGACTTAAGAGTTCTCAAGACTCATGACTATCATGTCATAATGTAGAATATTTTACATATTGTGGTAAATATATTAAGTTTTCCAAAGGGGCCAAGATTGGCAGTTATAAGGTTGGGCCTAATATTAAAGAGAATGAGTTTACATGTATTAGATCCTTCGAACTTTGATAGTTTGAGTGAGGAGGTCGTTGAAGTCCTTTGTCTATTGTAATAGGAATTTTCACCAACAATATTTAACATTTCTATGCATCTTTTGATACATCTACAATATGAACTAAAGCATTGTGGCCCGATAAGAACAAGATGAATGTATCCTATAGAGAGATATATGAAGGTTTGCAAACAAATTGTTCATATTAGGGAAAAACCAGAAGGCACCATGTCTGAGGGATATTCAATGCAAGAGGCCATGGGATTTTGCACAAAATATATGAATGATTTTAAAAATATCAATCGACATGTATGGGATGATGAAGAAGAAGACACAGTTGTAGGCGAAGTATTGGAAGGAAATGGATGTCGTTTGAAGCTATCACATCAAGAAAGAAGTGTGATACATGCCTATATTCTTCAAAACACATCTTTGTTCGATAAGTGGTGCAAGTAAAAAAAATTAACACAATAACTTATTTACTCACTTGCATTTACACATTTATATTATCAATCTTACTATTTGTACGTTAATATTCTATGTAGAAAATATGAAGAAGACAATCAAGCTTGGATGCAACATCGACCTCAAAGGTGTAGACATCATGCTGATTTGATTGGAGGTGATTCTTTTCCAAAATTTGAAGAATGGATTGCTAATGCAGTCAGGGATGCAAAGAAGGTCAAGATATAACAATGAAGGAAATTGAGCTTTCATAATATCCACAATTATGGGCTATGGATTTCAATGGGATGTGGGCGTATGGTAGTCATTTGAGTGGAAGAAAAAGACAAAGAAAACATAAATTGTGATTGTGTTGTTAGTGTTGAATTTCTTCACGAAACTGAGAAGAAATTTTATGTTGGATTCATTTAACAAATTATTCTAGTGGACTATGGTGAAAATAGTCCTATATTATTAAAATGTAAGTGGATCCAACCATCTGTAGTATAATTTGATGAGTATGGATTTGTACGTGCAAATAGAAGACAATGTTTATTAGAGATGGATGAGCCGTATGTTTTCCCTCTTCAAATTAACCAATAATTTCTATTGATGATGTAAGAAGCCTAGGATGGTTGTATGTCATTCAAACAGAGTCTTGTTCAAAACAAAAAATCATGGAAGTTCTTGATATAATTCCTGATGGGCAATATGTTAATTTACAAGAAACATTCAAAGAAGTAGATGAAGATGATGATGGAGTGTTTGAAGAAGAAATTTTGATTACCAATGAAGAGATTGGGAGAGAGAATGCATTGCATGTCACAAATGAGGATGAGGAAGAAAATCAAGCTGATGTAGACACGAATGATCAGGATTCTGATCTTGCTAGCAATGCAGATGATTATGATGATGTTTTTTCACCTTAAGAGTTTAGCTTGTCACCTAAACTTTGGTTATATGTATGGTGTAATTTATTATTGAATGTAATAAAGATCCGAGTATAGGTATTCTTATTCACTATTGTTTTACTGATAAATTTTTGAATGTAATCATCATTATTCTGTTGGTGCATTATATACAAAACCTGAGATGTTCACTATTGATTTGAAGTGCATTTAAAGTTAGGTTCAATCATTCTTCTTAGTTTTCTTACTTTGGTTGAAAATTTGAAATTAATTTTTTTTAGTTAGAATATAATTTCTTATATGTCCTATATGTTTTCTAGATGCAAACATATAATAAAAATTTGTGATTTAATAATACATATAGATATCTTAACATTAGGTGAACTAAGCCTCCCCATTACAAACAAAGAAATGATCTCTTAGGTCTAACTGACACTGAAAACTAAAATTGAGAGACTGCAAAATTAGAAAAAAATTCAATCTTTTCAATAAAATGATATAAAAAATATTGCATTCATAATAAAATCCAATATCGCACTACCGCAATAGTCAATAGAGGTATGCATGGTATGGCAGGACATATAGGTCAATGTACAAATGCTTACCACAATACCACGACAACCAAATATGACTATTGCGGGGTGGCGGTAAGAACATGTTAATAACTAAAGTAAACCACAACCCTGCAAGGGGTAAACAATGACATTGCAGTATGGCGGTAAACAAGCACTCAACCACTAGAATTACCGTTGTCTTGCAGGAGTCTAAAGGGGTGTGCATGGGGTGGCGTTATTGCTACCGCTACCCCGCAATAGTCTTGATATGATAGAGCGATATGGCATTGAATAGTCACTCAACCACTAGAATTAACCCATCATCTCGCAGGAGTCCAAAGGGGTGTGTGTGGAGTGGCGGTACTGCTAGTGCTAACCTGCAACTGTCTTGAAATGACCGAGCAGTACTATGGTAAAAGATGTCAAAGCATTAAATGATTACACCGTTTGGTTTCCCAAGATCAACATGTATTCAAACTTGAAATATGGATAGATTCTAAAATATTTTGCATGAATTCACATTAATAGTGAGGTGACCGAGATCTACAACAAATATTACTTGGGACTTGACAAAATTTTGGTAATCATTCATAAAGCTCAGCGTGCCAGAGGCAAGGGAGTTCGAGCAAGAAAAATCTACAACTATTATTTCACTGGGTAAGTTCTTAGAAACCATCTATAGCAAGTGTATAAGAACTGAATTTGCTTCTACAAGTAGACACTTAAAAAATCAAGTAGGAGTAAATTCTTCATCATGCCATCCAAAAGAAGTCAACTTGCGAGTAAAAAGGAAGAGTCCATAGTTTCTAAATCAAAGAAGAGGTCCCTGCAACAATCCATTTTAGATGTGTTACCTAATTCTATAGACAAAGGATCCAAAAAGGTGTTTAAAGATACAACCAATGGATGTAGAGACCCAATTATCCCTATCTTAGGGTGGGATTTGTTTTGGTACTTCTATGAAAAAAGGGTTGAGAAGATTCCAATTTCAAATTCTTGGACCTTAGATTTGGCCAAAATGATAATCCCAAATGTCTTCGTAGATGTTGAGTTTATTAAAGTATTGGCGCAATATTATCACCTGGCTACTAGGACTATAAGAATGCTAGATGGTTCACCATTAGTGGTGTTGACTAAAGAAGCAATTATAGAGTGTTTTATGTTAAACAAGCAAGCTATCACTAATATCAACTTGGACAGAAGTGAGGAGGATTACAGGAGATTGAGAGAATCCTACAAGAGTGATGAAACTCCTTTACACATGAAAAAGGGTGTAAACAATAGGAGGATACCTATCTCCCCTCCCAAAATGAGCCATTTTCCATAGAAGAATTCCAAGTATATTTCAAAAGAACTTATTTTTCTTTGTGCCAAGTGCTTGGAATCGATGCTCAAGAGAGGATGCCAACCTATTTCATGATGGTGGCAATGAGGATACAAAATCTTGAAGTCAACATTGAGTATGAATTTTCTACTAAAATTGAGAAAGGGCTACATGAGGGATTTTGCACGTAAGAGAGAACTTAGCTCCCATCACTTTCAAGAAATACTATCTGCTGTGTCATTTAATATTGTACCAAAAAAAAAAAGGACTAAAAGAATGTGTTTGGGAATGATTGATGATGAAGGGAATAGGTTTCCTGTACAAAACTAGTGTTACATCTGGGATAGTAGATGTAAAAATAGTGATTATGTAATATTTCATGATGATTTCATAGTAAAGGTCATGACCACTCTTGGTCATATTTCACCAAGATTTCCTAATAAAATCATGCAAGTATTAAGACCTTTAGCATTGAAGCTAGAGAAGGGACACACTCACAATTTCGGTTATTGGTTCTTCTTAGCAGACCAAATAGTAATAAGGGTCTATGGGTATCCTCAAGCCCCACATGTTTTACCTAAATTTGTTTCTATTCGAATTGCATTTTTAGAATTTATGTGGAAAATGTTATGGATGGAGTAGGATGTTATGAAAAGACAAAAAAAGGGGACATTCTTCCTTGACCTAACTCAATGTCATGAGGAGCTATTTGTAGGATTTGACACTCTTGAAGAACTGCATAACTATTTGAAGATTCAGTAATCATTGAAGTCACGAGGAGAAAGGGTCTTTGATCCTAAAGGGCATATTAATTTTATAAAGAAAACACTTCTCACTAAAGCTGGGATTACCCATGTAATGGATTACAAAGAAGATGTAATATGAAATTGCTTTACATTTGTTGAAGTTTTTCAGAGGAAGAGGAAGTGGGAAATCATAAAGAGGCTTCAGGAGGAGAAGAAGAAAAGGGACACTAGATTCCAAGGATTCTATGTTGAAGAAAATGATCCTATCAAAGGGATGAACATAATAATTGACAACTTTGAAAGATTATATGTTGAACCAAAAAAAGAAACCTGAGGGCCTATATTTGAAACCCTCCAAGCTGCCCATCAAACCAAGTGGTATTGTAATCATAGAGCCCCTACCAAACACTACCACAATACAATTAGAAGCATCCCCTAAGCAACCAAGTCCTAAAAGGAAGAAGACACATGGAGGTGCCCCCTTAGTGACATATGGAATAAGTGGAGGAGTATGGGATACTGCAGAGGTAGCTGATGTAATTTTGAATTTTAAAGATGATGAAGTTGATCAATCACAACCTAAGCTTGCAACTGATTCTCAGAAACCAAAAGAAAGAGTAGATGTACATGGGCATAATGATCAAGAAGTGCATGATGATGAAAGAGTGATTGTTGCCCTTAGATTTATTGAAGATGATGAATTTATTCAAACTCCCAAGTTTAAGGATTTTTGGTTTAAGATGAAAATGAAAGAATTTGAGGAGAGACTCCAAATTAATAAGATGGGCACTGAGGATTCACAACATGACCATATTGTTTCCCAGACTCTTAAAGAACTCTGGATTAATGAAATTACTATTAGCCCCCAAGAAGCAAGAAAATTGGTCTTAGAAAGCAATATACTAATTATTCTTGGGATGGAGTTAAAAAATATATTCTTACTGGATCAAGTAAGAATCCAAGAAGATCTCATGTTGGTTTCTGAATTCAATTCAGATGAGGGAATGAGTGGCACAAGTTACAATCCAAGACTTGAAACCCTAGCCTTTTGGACAAAGAAAAAAAGAACAAAAAATCCAAGATTGCTTGATGTTGTAAAAGAAATGAGAGGGATTGCCATGGTAAAGACACTTGAAGACACATCAACATTGGAGGCAACTACTATGAAAATGCACTCAACAATGTTTACTAGGGATGCAGTTAAAGCTATGGAGCTTAGATTGGTAGAATATGAGAAAACATAGACTGATCTGAATGATGAAGTGAATAGGTTAGTCATAGAAAATGTGAAATTGACACATCAGTTGAAGGGAACAAGTCCTTCCCAAAGAAAAAAATTAATAGTCTACCAACCCCCTATCATCTGGAGTGATACAAGTGCAATCACTGTTGAACAAGTTAATGTGCTAAAACAAGAAATTGAGAAGTTGAAAAAGAGTAATGAAGAAGAAAAGGAAAGAGAAAAGAGAGAAACCCTCAAGGTATTGGGATAGATCTTGGAACAAAGGGTTAAAATAATTGTGGAAAAACTGGAAGATGTGTATGAATTTTATGTCTTCTTGTCACAAGTAGTTGATCAGATAAAGGCCCATGTACCTATATTGGATCCCTTACTCAAGAAATGGCAACTTGTACATCACACCTTAACAACTTTGTGCATAATTTTACAAAGGAGAGGTCAGGCCCCCATAGCTTTAAAGCCTACTAAGAAAATGGTTCGAATGGTCATAGATGAATGTCGATACATGTCTGTAGAAGACCAAAATATCAAGGCAAGAATGGATTCATTTTGTTAGAATTGGCTATGGATGCCAAGATCTATGGACCAAATGGAAAGCACAAAGAAGAGAGAATAATGTGACAAGAATAAACTATATTCTCATCAATATGATTATGATATTATATGAGATGATTGATTTTACAATGAGACACCCCTTGGTTATATAGCCAAGGTGAGAACATAGGAGTGCATAAGATTATGACAAGTGTCATAATCTTATGACATGAGACAATAATGAAAAGCTATCACTCCACCTAAAGTGGAAAGGTGAGAATGTGATAACCACCACAAAAGGTGGATCTACCACAAAAGGTGGAAACCTAATCACATGATATGTCCATGAAAGGTGGAAGTGATAAAGTGATAACATGATAAGTCCACCAAAGGTGGAAATTATCCAACTACTCCTATGTGGTCCCTAAGTAAACTTAACTAAGGTGTATTTATGACCTAGGACAAGGTACAAAATATTTAATTACACCAACACCCCCCTTAAGTGCAACTTAGGGAGAATGTACACAAAATAAAACAATGCAAGATGGGTCCTAACAACTCGGGCATATCAGGTACCCATGTACAAATGCAATGCAATCTCTCACAAATGGAGAAAAGGAGAAAACCTAGTGGGACAAAACTCCTCCCCAAAAGAGAGATGAAATACAATATAGAAATTCTCTTAATGATGCATGAGAAGGTAAAAACCCCATGTGAGGAAAAATACCCCCCATAAGAGAGAAGTAGAAGAGAGACAAGGCAGCCCCCCCTCAATGTTGAGTCTCCTACAATGATGGTAGAAGCTCGACATTGAATGCTCAAAATGATCCAATCTCGCCGAACAACATTCCTCCCCTTAGGAAGAATCAAAACCAAGGATGTATGCAAGATGTATGATGTCTTTGAAGCATGCTCAAGAGTCTCCATGTCGATGTCGAAAGCTAACACACTCCAAACAGGCATTCTAGGCCACACTACTGAAGAGTACAATCCAACATCTAGTAGAGATGAATGTATAACATGATCCAAAGAGAAATATATCCCCTCTAAAGACAAAGAAGCCTCCTCCAAATGTTGTCCAAAAATATCCACACTCATGCCAAGATGCAAAGAATGATCATGTAGAGAATGAACAAGAGGGTCAGAGTGTTCCCTCACAACAACTGAAGAAGGAGCATCTTCATCAAACAAAAGATGAATGTCATCAATAGTGTCCCCCAAATCTGCAAGATGAGACTCCACAAACAAGTCTGAAATACCTATCAAGAAGCCATCCCAAGTAGCCATATCTGGAAGACAATGTATATCCTGCTGCACTGAATCACATGGAATCACAAGTATCATCAACTGCAATAGTAGATGGAGGAGATGAAATGCATGGCTCAAGTAATGGATTTGATGTGAGAACTCCCAAGTTCAAGTAGCCAAATGTCTCCTCTGAATCATGATTCATATGATAAAAAAACTGAAGGAACAATGTCACCATCAGAAGAAAAATCTGCAAAGGTATACAACCGAGATGAATGATCAACCACCCTAGTAGCAATGATCTCTCTACTCTTCAATTCTCGAATGATGACTGAATCAGGTGTGAACTCCATAGTTCTCCCATCTACACCATGTGTAATCTGATATATGGAAAGAAGATTGTTCATCAAATGAGGAACACACAAAACATCCTGAAAAGTGTTGTCCCCAAAACTAATAGATCCCTTCCCTATTACACTCATGTATGCATTGTTTCCCATCGAGATAGGAGACATAGAACAAGGCTAAAATGAAGAGAAGATAGACTGTGAAGATTCCATATGATGAGATGCTCCTGAATCTAGAAGCCATCTACAATTCCACTTCTAACACCTTACAACTATCCTAAATGGAAATCATAAATGAAAAAATTGCTAAGAGTAAAAAGATTGTATAGGATAGTTCATGGGCTTGATGGTGAACCAAAATATGATGAACCTAAAAAGAATAAGTGGTTGAATAGTTGTGAAGAAGCCATTGGCTATTTGTGCTTGTATGTCTCTCCTAAGTTGTTGTTTCACATTGAGCACTTCGATACACCTATGGATATGTGGACTACATTGTCAAACTTATTTGGGAAAACAGATGAAATTCAAGGAAATTTGTTGGAGAATGAATTAATCATTCTAAATCCATTTAATTTTGAAAACATACAGGACTTCATCACCAATTTCAAGTCACTAAGAACACAATTGAAGGATTGTGAAATTGAGAAATCATATACACAATTGATCTTAAGTGTTCTTTCAAAGCTAGGACCTGAATATTCAGTGTTTGTGTCTACTTTCTATGCTACAAAGAATGCCTTTGGGAGACCATGTTAGAATTGGCTATGGATGCCAAGATCTATGGACCAAATGGAAAGCACAAAGAAGAGAGAATAATGTGCCAAGAATAAATTGTATTCTCATCAATATGATTATGATATTATATGAGATGATTGATTTTACAATGAGAGACCCCTTGGTTATATAGCCAAGGTGATAACATAGGAGTGCATTATATTATGACAAGTTTCATAATCTTATGACATGAGACAAAAATGAAAAGCTATCACTCCACCTAAAGTGAAAAGGTGATAATGTGATAACCACCACAAAAGGTGGAAACTTATTCACATGATATGTCCATGAAAGGTGGAAGTGATAAAGTGATAACATGATAAGTCCACCAAAGGTGGAAACTCTCCAACTAATCCTATGTGGTCCCTAAGTAAACTTAACTAAGGTGTAATTATGACCTAGGACAAGGTACAAAACATTTAATTACACCAACACAGTTCAAACGCTAAAGCAGTGGTTCATGCCTAAGATACTAAGGGATGATGATCAATTGAAAGGCTCCAAGGATTGGATAGATGAGTTTAGAAAAATTGTTCCGGAGTGCCTCACTAATATACATAAGGATGGTGACATAAATATTTACTGCCTCAATTTAACCTTGGATGGAATAATTGCACTAGATGTTGGATACTCAAAATTCATTACGGATACCAAAGGGTTATTGGATAGTAGATGGAAGAGTCACTTGGCCAACATACAAAAAATGTAGGAGTACAAATGGCCTCGTGATTACATGGTGTACCAATGGGAGCAAACATATCTAGCTCCCTCAAAAGAATAGGCCTTGCAATGAAGTACCAAATCTTGTAGATACTATCATGAAGAGAGGACCTTGCTAGATTTGAATGATCATGGGTACCTTACAATGAATAACGAACTTTTGTATCTTGTGAGTGTTGTGGACTTCAACATATGATAAATTCTCTTCACTTCTCATCTTTCATTGATTTTAAAGTTTTATGGAATCCTATGTAAACAATGATAATTAAGACTTTGATTTATGTTAAAAGTGGGTAACTAACAAGACACTTTTTGACATGTCAGTCAAGACAAAAATTTTAAATGTATTGTAAAATCTTTTTGAAGATCAATAGAATGAAGTTATAATTGGTGGCCGAATTTCGGTTTCCATTTTTTGTTGAAGTGAATTAATGAATGTTATCTTGCTGTCTCTAGTTTGATCTTTCCTTGTTATTTAAATTAATATATCAAGGGTATATCTGGTTTATCAAAACACATGTTTTTTCAAACAATTCATTTTGTACTACATTTTTGTGTCAAATCTTTGGTAATTATGGTTAGTTTCATCACATTCAAATTCTAAATTCTAGGAAATGATATACAGTAAATAGATTGATGGTTGTTTGGATAGTGAAATTAGCTCTATTAGAAATAAACTGAAATATCTTGAAGGATTATTTTAATTAAAGAGGATTTTGTGGTTATTTTTCTAACAATGATTCTACAGTACAGTTGGCTTGCTATTTTCATTAAGATACAAGTCATGATCAAATTCAAGCACATACCAAGAAGATTGTACAATACTTCAAACCCTCAACCTCACTTAGTTTAGTCTACTTACATGGAGATATTAAGGAAGTTGCTAAACAATTAATATATATCATTTGTTATTTGTGAAGGAGAATCTTGTGAGATCCAATATGGCAGTGGGTCAATATCTGGTTTCTTTTTTGCTAATATTAAACAAGTTTAGGGTGCTGCAACAACCAAGATGTTATAATTTAGAACATTAGAGTTTATAGTTATGGCGGCTGATACAGATCTTCCTACCATTCTTGATCCTTTGATTTCATTATGTAATGCTAGGGAAAAAGAGAAATGCAAGATTAAGCAATTCTAATGCAATAAACTTAAATCTAACCTACGTTAACAAAAAAGAACAATGGAATTAAATAGCATAAATAAAAGAACAAAAGGAACAATCTCACCAAAGTCTTCATCCATTCCATGAATCACCTTTATTGCACTTCTAAATTTTTCCGTTGTATAATAATTTCCCTAAGATTTTACAAAAGTATGCAAATATGGCCTATTGATTATTGACTTAGAAAACTATCGATGATTATTGAATTTGCTTCCTAAAAGTATAAATATTTTGGGAGGAGTGATAATAATGAAGGTCAAACCAATTTATAAAAAATTGATTTTCGAATGATCGGCTTAGATTCAAAAGACGGATCGATGTTTGAGATTAATAAATGCCATGCAATAGAGATTAGTATCATAAATAATATGAGTTAGAAGGTGGAGATTACATTGAATAATAATTTAATCTTTAGTCGAGACTGTTTGAAATTCAGAAGAATAGAGACTGCATGTCAAAAGATAAAGAAGAAACGTTGTATTCAAACGCACAAATGAATGAATTAATTAAATAAAGAACTTATTTAACTAATAAAATTTTGCACGCAGAAGAATAAAACTAACTGATTAAACCTAGAAAGTATGTTCATTAGAAATAAATAGATATTAAATCAGGAGATAACTGACTGATTTAATTAAATCTCGACTTAAGTGGCGATGATTAATTAGATAACTAAGTGATTATCTAATCATAGAAGAATATGCTAGGAATAATTCTTTTTATGAATTAAATGGTTATTTAATTCAACATTCAAAATTTGGGGATTAAATTAAATAAATACATATTTATTTAATTCACTGGAGAAAAGGTTAAAGAATAATTAAATAATTCAAAATGATTATTTAGTTATAGTTGGAAATGTGATAAGGATAAATTAAATAATAATTTATTTAATTTTTAGAAAGAAGATATATTTAATTAGAGATGTAATTAATCAAGAAGAGATAAAGCTAATCAAATATTATCTAGACTTAAGTAATTAATGACTAATTAAATAATAAAGATATTATTTAATTATAGAAGATTGTGATAAGGAGGAATCATCATTTTGAATTAAATAATGATTTTAATTAAAAATTCAAAGATATTGGATTAAATTGAATAAATAAAGATTTATTTAATTAAAGAGAGAAAAGGACCACAAATAGTTAAATAATCAAAATAATTATTTAATTATAGTGGAAAGTGACATAGGAAATTAAATAAATAAACATTTATTTAATTTTAAAGAGAAAAGACCAACAAATAATTAAATAATTAAAATAAGTATATAATTATAGTGGAAAGTGACATAAGAAATTAAATAAATAAACATTTATTTAATTTTAGAAAGAAAATAGGTTTAATTAGCGACGTAATAAAATAAATATTATTTATTTAATTAACCAAAGAGAAATAAAGATGAGCATAAATTAATTAAATTATTGAAATTATTTAGTTAATAAAGAAAATATGGTCATAGGAAATAATTAAATAATTAACATTATTTAATTATGAGAAATGAAGATGAAAGAATTATGAAGTTAAGGGTCGTAGGCCTAGGACAATTTTTAGTGTCTACAGTTTTCTCATATTTGATACAATGTTGTTTATCGCTTTGTGTCAAAGAAAAATTAATCAAAAATAGGTCCCAGTGAAAGGGAGAGTGACATAAATAATTAAAATAAATAAAAATTTATTTAATTTTAGAAAGAAAATAGGTTTAATTAGCAACGTAATTAAATAAACATTTATTTAATTAATCAAAGATAAATAAAGATGAGAATGAATGAATTAAATTATTGAAATTATTTAATTAATAAGGAATATATGGTCATAGGAAATAATTAAATAATTAACATTATTTAATTATGAGAAATGAAGATGAAAGAATTATGAAGTTAAGGATCGTAGGCCTAGGATAATTTTTAGTGTCTACAGTTTGCCCCTCTTTGATACAATGTTGTTTATCGCATGTGTCAAAGAAAAATTAATCAAAAATATGTCCTAGTGAAAGGGAGAATGACGAGGAGGTAGTGGTATGGCCCCTCAAGAGGATAGGCGAGTTCAAAGAACATAATTGTGCTCTCGACATGGATGAGAGAACTTAGAAGATGAAGGACACAATGGTAGAGGAACATAGATAAGGGTGGTGAAGATGCCAAAAAGAAGAAATGTTAGAGTGAAAAAGATGAGTAGTAGCATAGAAGACATAAATGTTATCATGGAAGACATGGATGTTAAAAGAATCTCAGAATATTCAATACTTTGTCAAATACATACTAGGTCTTGCATTAAATCATCATTGGGCATTAAATGACACAAGTGGATAATAAACACCATGATATGAGATAGACCAAGGTGTATATAGTCACCCACTTGCTAGAAATAGACAATTGCAGACAAGGAGTGTCTTGACTCATACTAAGGGAAAAATTGTGCCAGTCTTTTTGTCAAGACAAACCATAGACATCAAGCAAAAGAAAAGACAAATTCAGGATACATTATTGCTCCTCTAAATCCTTCATGGGACATCCTCGATAAAGCTAGTAACCTAACTTGAAAACCAAGTCAAAAGACAATCGACAGATAGCAGTCGAAGAAAAATAGTCTTGAAACATCGTTGCTTCTCTAAATCCTTTATGGGACATCCTTGAGAAAGCTAGTAACTGGACTCAAAGACAAAGCCAAATAAAAAGATAAGATAAAACAAGCCATAAAGTCAATAGCTAGTAAAAATATTTTCCCAAAATTTGATTTGTTTGATTGTTTGTTTGTTTTACGAAACTTGATTTTAGGAAAGACGCATATTGTATAAGATGTTGAGTCTAGTTTCGATCATGTGACCACCTGTCTAAGGCAATGACGAAGCCTGGTTTCAAAAAGACACATATCGTATAAGACATTGAGTCTAGTTTCAATCATGTGGCCACCTATTTAAGGCACTGATAATGTTTGATTAAATGATACTATCTGTTGTCAAGAAGGACCCATCTTGTATAAGACATAAGTTGATTGTTTTGGCAATTTGTTTGATTTGACTTGATGACATTGGTGACTTGTTTGTCTTGTTGATGTGTGACTTGTCTTGATGTTCTAACCATTGTTTGTGTGCGATGACATTGTATGATTTATGTTGACTGACATGATGTACCCTAAAGGACTAACCTAGTGTGGCCTCGGGGGCTCTTCGATTGATGGCCTTGCCTACGTTATACACATAGAGACCTCATAGTTTGACTAGACTTTGATTGAAGGAGCTGACTACAAAAGATTTACTTAACTTGATGATATATGATGTATGCGATAGTGAATGTGATAAACCCTAATGGACTGACCTAGTGTGGCCTTGGGCACTCATCAATTGATGGCCTTGCCTACATTATACATGCAAAGACCTCATAGTTCGACACAACCAATGACTTTGATGTACAAAGAATGAGTCATGATTTTATGTGTGTGATATGTGACAAACCTAGAGAGACGAACCTAATGCCTCAGGGGTGCATCAAGTGATGGCCTTGCCTACATCAAATCACAGAGGCAACATAGTTTGACAATGTCTACGACTGACTGACACAATTGAATCTATCTTTTTGGGGGATTTTATTGACATGTTTTGATGTTTTTATCTTATTTTGGGGGGTTTTATGATTTTTTTGGATTTTTTTCAGGACATTTTATGATGTTTTTGGATTTTTGAGGATTGTGACAAATGCATGTGAATAATGCCTATAAGCAAGCGAGCAAGCATGCACAATAATCCAAGAACAACCATGATATTTCTCTTAGTCAAGCTGAAAACCAATTAACAGGTGATGATGATGACAACGTTGTTTGACATGGGAAGGACACATCCTGAAACAATGTGAGGATGACGATAATGTGACTTAAGGATCAAGGTTTGCAACAAGGCAAGAAACAAAGCCAAGGAATGTTTTGGATGATGCGTTAGGATGCCTAACAAGATTGTATGGATTATGCTAGTTGCATTTAGACTAACATAGTTAGGACTAGATGGGATGATGGAGGATCCTTAGACCATTGACAAGGGAAACCAAGATAGGCGATATGTATGAAAAGATGATGGGTGGCATTGGTAAAAGAGAGGAGACATGAGGATTATGGGATGGAAGAATGAGTATTTGGTCTCCAAGGACAATGTTGCAATGACATGATACTTTTTGGATAGTGTATGACCAATGGATAGACATGTCAAGAGTTTTTCTAAAGCATGATTTATGTTTGTACGCTAGTTTTTATCAAGATCAAGGTAGGTGGAAAAATGGATAGATGGAAATGTCATAAAAAAAATCATTCAAAGGGTATGGGAGATGAGACAAATTGCCCCCAAGTGTAATTGTCCACATACATAATTGATTCTATGCATGATGCTTGTTTGCTAGGTTTTCATCATGGTACTTATCCAAAGCACCATAAAAATGGTTTTCACTATTGGATGAACTTTTTTTCTCTTTACTATTTTCTTGATTTTTTTGATTGATTTTTTTTTCTGTTACCAAGACACTGTTTGCTAGGTTTTCATCAAGGTAACGATTTAAAAAAATAAAAATGTACTTTCTGGATGGCCTTGATACTTTAGATGATCACTAACTATGTTGAATCCATTGATGGTGCTAATGTAGAGACTGGAGCCATGATATGCCAATAATGACGTTTATGAATTAGTTGTCTTGTTAGGATCATAGTGCTTGCATACAGTTGATTGATGTCATTGTGATCCTTGTTGATACTAGAGTTGGCCTTATCAGAATAGACACATCGCGATAAAGTTCCATGAGAGTCCTTACAATAGAGTTGCTGCCAAGATGCGATGGTTTTTTTACATGATATTTTTGGACTTTAGGTGAGATGTTGGATTATGACATATGATGGTAGATGTGGGGGGATTTTTTGAACGTTTAAACGAATCAATTTTTATTTTCCAAACTTGTGATGTTGGATGGAGGATTTTTGGATTTTGATTGGGATAGCGTTTGGAACCAACACTTTTATATGTCTTTCTTGATGACCGTTTTGAAGGAGGTGGACATTTATTATATGTGGGAGACCTCTTTTCTTGTGGCTCCACTTTTTGATTGACTTTTTCTTTTGAACAATTTTCTTTTCTTTATCCATTATTTTTTGGAATCCATTTTAATTTCATTTTTCCACTTGATTTTTTGATTGATTCAATGGCCTTTGACATTTTATTTTGAACTTTGGATTTGTAATAATTTTCTTTTTGTTTGTCCCAATGGGTAGATTTAGTGAATTGGGAATGATGGTTTGTGGTATGGAGGGAAGGAGTGTTGTCAGTAATCTTATGGTAAGAACTACTCTTGAAACCCATTTTGATGTTTGTATCAGATAAAGTTCCCCCCAATATCAAGGAGGTATCACTAACATCATTTGATTTTCTGATCGAAGAATAGCCAAGACCTTGATGTCTAAAATTTGTTGGACATTGTACTGATTCTAGAATTCCTTTCTCGTGTAGGCCTAGTCCTTTTCCCTGATACTGCATGGTTTGAAATATTTTGTTTGCGATGGGGTATTTGTTATTCTAGAAACAAGATGTGATCCCATCATTGTGTATGTGGAGATCATAACTTAGTATTTTCTCATCTGCAAGAAAGCTTGCTCTGACAAAGATATATGATCCTAGCTGATAAGATGTTGTAGCTTCATTGACAAGTTGGATACATTTTTTATTAACATCTTTGGTTTGATTAGATTTTGATAGTTCTTCAAAAGATATTGGTGCTTCCAAGTTGATGTTGAAACTGTCTTTATGATCATTGTCATAGAGTCCAGTGAATTCAGCTATAGCTTGATCATTTGCAAATATGTCTAGAGTAGGAGACTCTTGTTCTAGAGTGTGATCATCTATGTGTCCCATAGAGGCAAGTGTCTCATTTTGGGAAATGACAAAGTTGGGAGTTTTGGTAGGATCGACTTCACATGTTTGATCATGAATGGCATAAAGGTCGATGAGTGGATCATTTTGGATTTCTTGATCAATGGTAGTGTCTTGGTCAAAGATAGGTTTGTCTTGGATGACTTGATTGGGAATGGGATCTCGATCAAGGATAAATGTGTTTTGGCTGCCATGATTATCTAGAAGGACTTCTTGAATGGACTTAAGAATGGGGTCATGGGATGGACTACTTCAATCTTGACATGAAGGTGAAGCTATGATGCCATGCTTTAGGTTTTCCTCTTGACATGTATCCTCAAGTTTAGGCAATGGGATGTGTTTTTGGAGACCATAACAAAATGTATTTTCATGACTAAATGTATGTTGGGAGGAAGTGATTTGGAAGGGATTAGTGGATGGTTGTATCAAGGTTACGACGGGTATGACTAATAGATGTTTTTCGTGGATTAATGACATAGATTGTGTCAAGTGACTCTTGATAGTGAGAGTAGATGGCTGAATGACTAGGAATTATGGATTGTTGGTAGGAAGGGTATGTGGATAGTTGACCATGGGTTGAGGTTGAATTGCATTTGGATTGGATAAATTGTCTTTTGAAGTCTATGGCTTGTTGGTATTGACCAATGTAGAGTAATTGGTATTCAATTTGACTAGCGAGCATATCAAGGTGAATGGAAGACATGGTGGTGGATGGTAATGCAAATGATATGGAATTATGTCTATGGATGGAAATGATATGAACTTAATCTATGTTTTTGGGATTTTTTGGATATAATGAATGAATGCAACTATTTTTTTGGTATTTTTTGGCAAATAAGGAATGTCTAAAATGATATTATGCTAGGATGATTGTGTCTAACTATGCAAAATTCTAAGCAAGCTTCTAAGGAAATCAATTGTGGAAGATTCTAAAAAGAGGCTACCTACCACCTATAGTTTAAACAAGGCTATAATTTAGTTTTTTCAAGGAACCTTTGTAGGACTAGGACCAAAAGATAAGGTGAACTCCCAAACTAGACTGATGAGCTAGAAGGATTCATGTGAGGACAAAAGATATGTTGACAAGTGACTAGGTTCAATGATAATGTTCGTTGAAGCAAGGGTTTTCCCAAAACATGGAAAGTTATCCTATTCTAAAGATATGCAAGGTAATTCTCCTAAGATGCAGCTAGATTGTGTAACTAGGATGCCTATCATCAAAGCTAAATGATACCTAAAGGATGCTATTATGCAAGGTATGAGAAAAATTTCTAGTTTTCTATCCAAGGATCACTATGAAAAGAGAAATCAGAGACTGATATGACTGTTTGGTTTTGTACTGTGACAGTGAATTCTAGTTTTCTATTTTTCAAGAAAATGTAGTTCAATTTTATAGATGCATCACAGTATTTAACATATGTGGTTCTTAGTGTCATATGCATTTTTTGGTAAAATATGTCTCAGGTTTATGATAGGAAAATGTGACTCACTAGATCAGATGCGGCTGACTGCTAAACAGATGTGAATCACTATGACAAATGCGACCCACTATGACAAATGCGACTCGAGTTTTTCGGTAAATGACAAACTGGATTCAGTTTTGATAATTGCAAGTTTCTAATTAACAGATGCGACTCTGTTTGATAGTTGCAGTTTTCTAGTTAATTGGGGTTTTGACTGACTCTGTTTGTGATAATTTTTTGGAAAAATATTGACAATCAAAAAACAAAGTTTTTTTGGTTTGATAATCATGAACGTGAATAAAAAACATGTACAATCCTAAGGCTGACAATGACAATACTTGTTGAATTCTCACTTGGGTTTCCCTAGCTACACTTATTCAAAGCGGATGACTAGAAGCTTGACCACACTAGCTCCCCACCATGACACACACTTTTCGGATCAGCCAATCTTTAGTTCCCATGACTCTCCCATGGAAAAATTATCATCTCTACTAAGAACCATATGAACGTGAGATGGCTTCAGAGGTTCGACCTCTTGCACCAAAAAATAGGGGTTTTTGGTTAATCTATAAACAATTTGTCTTTTTGGTATGGGAACTCATTCAGAAGGCCACACAAGAGGCAAGATTAGCTCCAATAAGGAGGCTTCCCAGCCTGTAGAGGTTATGCTCTATAGGTTTTGACACACCACGACAGTACTGAGTGAATTAGTATCACTTTCTTGTCTGCAAGAGCTCCTGTAATGTTGAGTTTTCCTCAACATTAGAATTTGTATACTAGTTGGGAGTAGCTTGGCTTTAGCTCATCACCGATTATGAGTCACTTTGGGGTGAGTACTTTTTCCCACCAAAGGAGGCCCAAATTCTAGAGTCAATAACAGTTTCTCTTACACCCAAGATCACATGAATGCATAAGGGTAGAGGATACTTTTGTTATCGAATCGGGTTCTAATCTAACTAATATTCAAACACACCAAACATAGAAGATAGTGATTAATTTTAAGCCCAAATGATGATTTTCTAATCTACTCAAACAATCTATTTCAAAATTATCTTCGACTTAGGTTCTGCAAAATAAATCATTAGTAGTTTATTCTTTCTTTGTCTTCATCAATTGTCCTGCAAAAGAGTTTGTATGATTGTCTTCTATGAATCATCCTACAAACACTATGTTAACTCCTCAAAAACACATGCTACAAGCTTCAAATTAAAAACTAAAACATAGAATTTTGGAAAATTATTTACTAGTCATATGCATCGCAGAAAAGCACAGATGTGTTGCAGAATAACAGATGCATCGGGAAAATTCATATACGGCTCAAAATGTCAGTTGCATCATTTTGTACTGCAAATGCGTCTCTCCATACCTATACTTGTAAAATTCAAACTTTCTATGAATTTTGAAGACAGTGTCTTCATGTCGGGTTGACCAATGTAACGCTAGGGAAAAATAGAAATGTAGTATTAAGCAATTCTAATGCAATAAACTTAAATCTAACCTATGCTAACAATAAAGAACAATGGAATTAAAAAGCATAAATAAAAGAACAGAAGGAACAATCTCACCAAAGTCTTCATCCATTCCATGAATCACCTTTATTGCACTTCTCCATTTTGCCATTGTATAATAATTGCCCTCAGATTTTCACAAAAGTATGCAAATATGACCTATTGATTATTGACTTAGCAAAATATCAAAGATTATTGAATTCACTTCCTAAAAGTATAAAGATTTCGGGAGGAGTGATAATGATGAAGGTTAAGCCAATTTATAGAAAATTGATTTTTGAATGATCGACTCATATTCAAAAGATAGATCGACGTTTGAGATTAATGAATACCATGTGGTAGAGATTAGTATCAGAAATAACACGAGTTAGAAAGTGGAGATTAAATAAAATAATAATTTAATCTTTAGTCGAGACTGTTCAAAATTCAAAAGAATAGAGATTGCATGTCAAAGATAAAGAAGAAACACTGTGTTCGAATGCATGAATGAATGAATTAATTAAATAAAGTTATTTAATTAATAAAAGTTTGCACGTAGAAGAATAAAACTAACTGATTAAACCCAAAAGGTTTGTTCATCAGAAATAAACAAATATTAAATCAAAAGGTAGTTGACTAATTTAATTAAATCTCGACTTAAGTGGTGATGATTAATTAGATAACTAAGCGATTATCTAATCATAGAAGAATATGCTAGGAATAATTTATTTTATGAATTAAATGGTTATTTAATTCAACATTTGAAATTTGGGGATTAAATTAAATAAATAAATATTTATTTAATTGAATGGAGAAAAGGTTAAATAATAATTAAATATTTTGAAATGATTATTTAATTATAGTTGGAAATGTGATAAGGGTAAATTATAAAATAATTTATTTAATTTTTATAAAGAAGATATATTTAATTAGAGACGTAATTAAATAAATAATATTTATTTAATTAGTCAAGAAGAGATAAAGTTAAAAATAAATTAATTAAATAATTAAAGTTATTTAATTAATAGAGGATTGCATGTAGAAGATAAGATTGACATAGATAAAACTGTTTGTCAGAGAAAATCAAATCTTATCTAGACTTAAGTGATTAATGACTAATTAAATAATAAATATATTATTTAATTATAGAAGATTGTGATAAGGAGGAATCATTATTTTGAATTAAACAATGATTTTAATTCAAAACTCAAAGATATTGGATTAAATTGAATAAATAAATATTTATTTAATTAAAGAGAGAAAAGGCCCACAAATAATTATCTAATTATAGTGGAAAGTGACATAGAAAATTAAATAAATAAACATTTATTTAATTTTAAAGTGAAAATGCCAACAAATAATTAAATTATTAAAATAATTATTTAATTATAGTGGAAAGTGACATAGGAAATTAAATAAATAAACATTTATTTAATTTTAGAAAGAAAATAGGTTTAATTAGCGACGTAATTAAATAAATAATATTTATTTAATTAATCAAAGAGAAATAAAGATGAGAATGAATTAATTAAATTATTGAAATTATTTAATTAATAAATAATATATGGCCATAGGAAATAATTAAATAATTAACATTATTTAATTATGAGAAATGAAGATGAAAGAATTATGAAGTTAAGGGTCGCAGGCCTAGGACAATTTTTAGTGTCTACACATTGGCCAAAGATAAGGTATTGATTTTTTCTCTCCTTGTACCATTTTGAATTTTGACATTAGTGCAACCTTTTAAGATGTTAGATGGACATTGCAAAAATTTTAGGTCAGCTCCATGTGCCATGCAATATCTAAATCATTCCTTAATTTGTGAGAGGCTTTCCTTCATTCGCCGTTGATATGTTTCAACCATTCACTGGCAATCTTTGCATCATGTAGATGTTGTAAAGGTGGATTGAAGGGATCAAAACCAATAAAATGAACATAGTTTGATTCTTATTATATAGGGTAGTAATCACATGGGTAAAATGGTGGGATTGAAACTAATGAAATGATGTTTGACATAGTACAAAACCCTTTTAATTGCAAAGTTTTCCCACGATCAAATCCCCTGACTTTCTACCCTTTTTTCTAATTTTGATGAATTTTAAGAGAATAAACCTAATTAACTTTCACAGTAACATCAAATTTTTGGACTTATACTGACAATGAGTTTTGAACCATTTGGTGATGCTTCTGTGTATTGTTCAGGTAGTTGTTTTCTTGCAAGTTTAATGGATGCCTTAAGTTTTGTTATTAATCATTAGTTTTAAAATTACCGTTGTAGAAAGTACCTTATGTGTTTGTGCCTTCAAAAGTTGAATTGGGCGGTTATTGTAAAGTGAATGGGGAATATGATGTCACAACTAGGAAACTTGTTGTGAAACATCAGGTTAGTAATTTTTGGATGTTAAGGCTTCGTAGTTGGATATCAAAGATCTTTTCTCATCAACTTAATCTGGAATCTATGTATAAATGGATTCTTTAATGGTGCAGGTCTTTACTGAGACAACACATGAACTAGGGTTGACATTTTTTTTGTCCAAGTCTAATGGCATTCTTAGGCTTGGTTTCTAGGAAATTTCTATTGATAATGTTGTTCAAGTCTGGTTAGTGTTGATAGCCTTCATTCTATAATATGTCAACTTCATTCTATAATCTAAGTGTATCACCTTTCTTAAATTTTGAACAAGGTTCTGAAATCAAGGGTTCAATATGCATATTCCAGGCCTATGTTGAACACTTTGTTTAAGGCATTTGTACTTGACAAGGCTATAGTTTTATAATTGATTTATCTTTCTGTTGTGTTTGGACTTTCTTTTGTAGATTTGCAATATACAATGTAGTTTTATTCTTTCTGAATTGAGACTAATATTAATTTTGTTGGTTGTATTGAGGCACAACTTCATTCATGGCAGAAATGGCAACACCTTGTTTCTCATATCAAATGGAACGTTGCATATAAACAAGGAAATATTATGGCTAGGTTATTGTTGACTATGTTGAAGGTCGACAGAGCTTCATATGTGGGACACAATCAACACTCTCCTTGGATTCTACATGTTACAACTTTCTCTAGGAAGATTTCCTACATTGTAGAAGTTTTAAGAGATGAAAGGGGCATGTTCTCACATTGAAGGGTATGTGCAGGATCATCATGGAAAAAACAGGCCCTTAAGTGGCAATTAAAAGACAAAAAATCAGAGTTAGACAACTTGACGTAAAAATTTGAATAAGTTATCTATATTATTTCAAAAAAATGTAAAAATAGAATCTGTAGAAAATTGAATGTAGTTTCTAAACTACTAGACCTTTATTTAAAAAAATAAAATCTATTTGGTGAAAATTTGAAATTTCAATGTAGTACTATTTAAATTTCAGGGTAAAAATAAGAAGTAGGTGTCTGTCTGACCACCCTAACCACAATAAAATGATAATATTTTTTTATAATATTTTAGATATAAGTAAAGGACTCATGTCCCGATGTGATGCATATTTTTTTATAATTTGTTTCCAAGTAAATAATTAATTATGAATTTTTTATTACAACTTTAAAAAAATATAAAATCTCATCTGTCTAACCACCTTAACTTGGTCAAAAATTCATGAAATTAAATTTTTATTTTTTTAATCCTATAGTATGCAAAGCATAGAATGTGACGCATGTTTTGGATTCAAAAAATGTGATACCGTTTGAAAGTTATAGATGTTTCTCAATCAGCTTATCAATTAGAAATTTATTCATAATTCTAATAGAAAATGAATAATAATTATTTATTAAATTCAAAGTAAAGCATAATTTATATTGGTGGAAGCTGAGAATATCCTCTAAAAACCCTTTTCGTTTCATCAATTTTGGGTTAAAAAAAAGTTGTTAGCCACATGGGCCATCAAATGGCTTACATATCGCCACTTTTTGGTCCATCATGATCCCGCACATACCCTGAAGGGCTTCAAGCATGCATTTCCATCATTGCAAAAGTCTTTTGGAGAAGTTTCTTTCTTGCAGTCATTTCTTTGCAATATTGTAACTCAGATTTTCAGTCTTGTGACTGAAAATAATGTAATTGCAATACTATTTGTAAGCTATAACTAGAACACCTTTCTTTATTAATAAAGTTCACCAATTTTTCCTTCTCAATTGTTGTCTTATTATGTGATTGATGTGTATTTCTATGTTTTATGCTTAAATCCTCAAATACCAATCAATTAAAATGAATAAATATACTACTAATTGACATCAATTAATAATTAAATTGACTAAATATACTACCAATTGATAGAAAGAAGTGAACAGTGAATAAATATGACTAGATAAATGACCAGTGAATAAAAATGACTAAATATACTACCAAATTGATCAAAATGATGATTAAAATTAATGACTAAATACACTACCAATGCACAAAAATCAATGAATAAAAATGACTAAATAAGTGACCAGTTAACAACAATCAATGACTAAATATATCAGTGAATAAAAAAATGACTAAAAAAGTGACCGGATTATAACAATCAATGAATAAATCAACAATAAAATAAGTGACCAGTTAAATATATTACTGAATAAAAAATGACTAAATAAGTGTCCAGATTACAAAAATCAATGACTAAATATATTAGTGGAAAAAAAGTGACTAAATAAGTGACCAAATCGCAACAATGAATGACTAAATATACTACCAAATTGATCAATCAAAAAAACCAATAAATGACTAAAAATGGTTCGGTCATCAATCTACTTGCATTATATATGACTAGAAATAAACTACTAGTGGTCACATGACCAACTGTAGTCATTTATAAGCAGTTTTTAGTAGTTTTTTCAGTAGTTTATTACTCTTTCTACACTAGTGATTGATGTGGACAAGAGTGCATGGCACATTATTTTGAGACTTAAAGATCATAATACTTGTATCAATACAATCATTTGATATAAACAATACCATAATAAATTTTCATATCCAATTAGCCGCCACAAAAATATATATTCAATATCGCCCCAATAGTACATACAACAAACAGTGCTCTCACTTTTTTTCTTTTTACTACATCGTTTGCATTCTCTTATCTTTGATTATTCCTAAAATGAGTTTAGCAAACAATATTTTCAAAAACTCATGGGGTTCAATTGATGAGATAATACTAAATTATATCAAACTTGTTCTCTCCATTCACCGACATCTAATATTGCTTCTAAGTCTATAGTCAATTCTTGTGACTTGTGTATGATTAGACCCAATATTATTTTGAATAAAATATGTATGGTTGTCTCTTGTAATTAGTGCAATAAGAATCCATACTAGGTTATGTATGCCACATTCTATTTTTGCATAATAGTTAAACTCAATAATTGCACACAATGATAATCTATGTGTTGAATAGAAAAATGGAATGAAGTCAAATTTAGGGGTGGAAAGCCAACTCCTTTTGAAAGGAGATTTTGCAATCTCTCGAAGTTCTTAGGGGTAATTGGGTTAGTTTGTAAGGTAACTAAGAGGTGAAATTGATGCAGGAGCATCAATTTTAATGATTTTTTATGATTTATTTGAATGATAGGAGTCTAGTTGAGCTTATTTAGGTTTGTGGACTCCATTGGGATCATAATCCAATGGTTAGGTTAGGTTGAATAGGCTGTAAATTCAAATTACTAGTTTCTTGCCAAAAGGTAATTTGAATTTTTGAAGTGTTTTTGGTTTGTCACAAGGTTGGGATTGGTCGTTCAACTCTTTTTTTTTGGATTTCATAGGCTTAATAAGGTCTTGAGAGGATCATGAAATCATGTAAAGTTCCTTTCTTTGAATTTTTTTGGCTTTTGTCTAGGCTGAAAGTTGCACAGAGGCATAATTGTCAAATTTTATGACATAATTATTAGGTTTTGTATGGAAAATGGACATATGCTCATTGATAACTATTTTTTGTAAGTCCTTGATGCTGAATAAATCCAATAATATTCTCCAAGAAGTATTGGGAGCTAGAAATCAGAAAATACCCTATTATTTTCCACATTTGTGATAGTTTTTACTTTGAAACAACAAGAAACTTGCTTGGTATGAATTTGTACGGCCTGTTACATGGTATGAAGGTGGATGGAAGTATAAATATATGTTTTGAAATTCTAATGAATTTTATTTGGTTTAAATTCATGTTAAAATAAGCATGCTATGATGAAAATAGTGCTCATGGGTTAATGACAGACGTAGCGTTTCTACGGATCAAGAAAAATCCATATCTTCTCTTCTAACTGTTGAAAAACTATGAGATTTGGTATGAAGTTTTTGTAGGCCCTCAATCATGTGTTCTCAAAAGGAAAAGTGTTAATTCATTGTTTTGAGTGACTTATGACAGACAGTGTGTTTCTACTATCATTTGGCTGTGCAAAACCCTACTTCAATTGAGGGTTTATTAGAAATACTTGGTTTTGGGGTTAAACACCATCATGAACAATTACAAAGGAATCTTTAGGGTGTGTTTAAGACCTTTAGAACCTAATATTGCAAAAGAAAGGTGAATTTAGATTCCTTTTGATGTTTTGTATCTAGGGAAATAAGCTTTTGGAGTAGCAAACAAGGTATTGTTAGAAGTCACCATTGAAAGATAAAAAAACCTTGTGTAGACAGTTGAGGAAATCACATTTCTTTATCATTGAAGGGTCCATCATGTTTTCAATAGCTTTTCCTCTGCATCATTATTGGTATCAAATTCAGGTTAAGAAAGAAAGATGTCTCGAAGAAATGCTGAAAGAATGGCAGAAAGGATAGCCACACAATTGGGAGAATCCCTTACTAAAGAAATGAGGGAAATAAGAGTCAATTTGGATGCAAGATTCAGTGTAGTTGAAGCTAACCAAAGAAGAGGAATGGTTATAGGAGATGTGAGTGATCAAGAATAAGTGAACGAAGCACCTCAAGAAGAACCTCAAGAAGAGAGGGATGCTGATGAGTTGAGGATGGAAAGACTATTGAAGGTAGTCAAGAGTGAAGGAAAAAAGGTGAAGGTGGAACACCCAATATACACAAACAGTTTGAATGGTGAAGAACTCCTTGATTGGATAGGGGATTTGGACAAATACTTTGAATTGGAGGAGGTACCTAAAGAGCAACAAGTGAAGTTGTCCAAGACCAAGTTGAAAGGTCATGCATCCCTATGGTGGGATTATGTTCAGGACAACAAAAAAAAGAAAGGAAAAACCAAGATTACTTCTTGGGATAGGATGGTTGCCAAGTTGAAGGGAAAATTCATGCCTAGTGACTACATGACTCAATGTATAGGAAATTGCAAAACTTGAAACAAAAAGATATGGGAGTGAAAGTGTATACTGAAGAGTTTTGTAAGTTGAGCATCAGGTCAGGACATATGGAGGATGACAAAAAAAATATTGCAAGATACTTGAATGGGTTGAAGTATAGCCTACAAGATGAGTTAAGCCTCACAAGCCCCATAACACTTGAAGAGTGCTTTCAATTGGCCTTAAAGGCTAAAGAGAAGTTGAATAGGAAGAAAGGAAAGCAAAACAAAGGTAGAGGAAGGAACTTCAAAGGTAGAGGTTCATATGTTGATAGAGGAAAATCACAAAGAGATCAAGGTGAGTCAAGCATCTCACAAGAAAAAGCACCAAGTTCAAGAGGGGATTTTAGAGGAAGAAGGCCTAACTTTAGGGGCAGATTTGGACAAAGAGGAGGATTCAATGGCTTCATGAGAAAATTCTACAAGTTCAACAAGTTTACTGGTCATCAAGCTTGGGAGTGTCCAGAAGAGCAAGAAATTACAACATTTAGGAATGAAAGGAGGACTCAAGTTTCTCAAGGAAGATATGAATAAAATATTAACTCCTCACCATCACCAAAAGAACTAGAGATATGAGAATCCTTGTTGATGAGAAGGACATTGATCAATGTGCCAATGGAGAAGGAGCCACCACAAAGAAAGTGACTATTCAGGATTGTTTGCAAGTGCTAAGGTAAGTGTTGCAAAGTTGTTATAGATTCAAGCAGTACTGATAATTTAATTATTGTTGAGATGGTAGAGAAAATGAATTTGAAGAGATTACCTTATCCTACCCCATATAAGGTCTCATGGTTGAATAATGGGCAGCAAATATTAGTTAATGAACAATGTTGGGTAGAATTTCAAATAGGAAGGTATAAGGACAAGGTGTTATGTGATATAATTCCAATGGATGTATGTCATGTGCTATTTGGTAGGCCTTGGTAATATGATAGAAAAACAATGCATGATGGTAGGAAGAATGTCTAGGTTTTGGAGAAGGATGGAGTTACCTACAACTTAGCACCTTTGAAGGAGGAAGATAAATACCAAAAGATCAGATCAAGTGTGATGTTAATGGGTGAAAATGAGTTTCTAAAGCTAATGGAAGAGGAATATTTAGGTTTTTGAATGATGATTAGACCTAGGATTGTCATAACAACAACAAGAATTGATGAGTTGCCTTGGGAAATTCAAGACATGTTGAAGGGTTCTACTACAAATATAGTTGTTGATGAAATTCCTAATTCCTTTCCTCCAATAATATATATCATTCCTCATATAGAATTGCTAGAAAGGAAATATAAAGAATTTAATTTAGTTGAAAGTGTTGAGCATATGCAATTGGAACTTGAGAATACAAAACAAGTTATCTCAAATTTGCAAAATCAGCTTGCTGAATACAAGACAATACAAGATGGTATTAGGAACCTAAGTCCTAACATAGAGGTCCATGAACATAGAGACAAATGTATGAAAATTCATTATTTATTTTTGCAATCTAATATACATATAGAAAGGGAGAAGGCAAACTATTCTGCAAAGCCAATGGAGAAGTTAGAAATAGATCTCGTAAATTGGAAAGCTAAAGTTCATATTGTTGATTTTTAGACTAAGACCCTTCAATTAGATGTTGCAATGTTGAAAATATCACTAGATAAGTGTAGGAAATAAAGAAAAGAAGCAGTTTTAGGTGCTACCACTGTGCAAGAAGACAAGTGTAAGAAACTTATTGAGGGGAACATTTGAGAAAAATAAGTTATCATTGCAAGAGGCATGCATTCAATTGGAAGATACATAATCAAAATTGACTGATCGAGATGGTAGTATAGGTGAATTGCCAAATAAATTACAACACTATGATGTTCTTTGCCAAGGATTATCAAAAGCTGAAACCAGAATCCAATGTTTGGAGGATTTGTTTGAGGAAGCTAAGTCATGTCTTCAAGGCAAGGAAAACATGAAATTTGAGTTTGAGACTTTAGTTGCACAATTTAGTGATAAAGTCTTAGTTGTTTCAGCCATATTGCTAAAGAAATTTAGAGATGCAAATAATTCAGCAAGATCAAAGGAGGATCAAGTTTTAGAAATGCATTCTAAGTTTGACAGGCAGGCTGAGCTTGAGGATCTTTACAAAGAATTCGAGAGACCTAAGGTAAAAATGAGACAAGAATTGGAATATTTGAAATATGTGCAAGGTAGTTTAGAGGATGTTCAGAAGGACTCTCTATATCAGATTAACAAGTTGAAGGGGTCCAAGATGGAACACATTGACAAGGCCTTCTCTCAGATGGAACTGAGTTTTTTTTCCCTTGGGAGTATGATGCAGGAGCATCAATTTTAAGGTATTTTTATGATTTATTTGGATTATAGGATTCTATTTGAGTTGATTTAGGTTTTTGGGCTCCATTGGAATCATAATCCAATGGTTAGGTTAGGTTGAATAGGCTAGAAATTCAAATTACTAGTTTCCCGCCAAAAAGTAATTTGAATTTTTGAAGTGTTTTTGGTTTGTCACAAGGTTGGGATTGGTCCCTCAACTCTTGTTTTTGGATTTCATGGGTCTAATAATGTCTTGAGAGGACATGGAATCATATAAAGTTCCTTTCTTTGATGTTTTGGCTTTTGTCTAGGTTGAAAGTTGCACAAAGAGGCATAATTGTCAAAATTTATGACATAATCATTAGGTTTTGTATGGAAAAAGGACATATACTCATGGATAACTATTTTTTTTAAGTCTTTGATGCTGAATCAATCCAAGAATATACTACAAGAAGTATTGGGAGCTGGAAATCAGAAAATACCCTATTATTTTGCATATTTGTGATAGTTTTTATTGTGAAACAACAAAAAACTTGCTTGGCACAAATTTGTATGTCTTGTTACATGGTCTAAAGGTGGATGGAAGTGTACAAATATATTTTTAAATTATAATGCATTTTATTTGGTTTCAATTCATGTTAAAATAAGTAATTTATGATGAAAATAGTGCTCACCTAGGTTAATGATATATCTAGGGTTTCCAAGGATCAAGAAAACTCCATATCTTCTCTTCTAGCCATTGAAAAACTATGAGATTTTGTATGAATTTTTTGTAGGCCCTCAAGCATGTGTTCACAAAATTAAAAGTGTTAACTCATTGTTTTGAGTGACTTATGGTAGACAGTGTTTTTCTACTGTCGTTTGGCTATGCAAAACCCTACTCTAGTTGAGGGTTTATTAGAAATACTTGGTTTTGGGGTTAAACACTGTCAAGAACAATTAAAAATGAGTATTTAAGGTGTGTTTAAGACCTATAGAACCTAAGAGTGCAAAAGAAAGGTGAATTTGGATTCATTTTTATGTTTTGTGTCTAGGGAAATAAGCTTTTGGAGTAGCAAATAGGGTATTGTTAGAAGTCACCATTGAAAGATCAGACAACCTTGTGTAAACAGTTGAGGAAATCAAATTTCTTTGTCATTAAAGGGCCCATAGTGTTTGCAATAGCTTTCCATCTACATAAAAAATGTAATGTTTTTTAATCAAGAGACTTATTTTAGATTGTTGATTTAATGATTCCCTTTGAGGTCAAGTATAAAGAGCTCAATTTATGGGTTATATCTAAGCACTTTAATTCTATCATATTCTATTATATTCAATGATAATAAAAAAATTATTCAAGAGAAAAAAGAAGGAAAAGAAATAAAATTAGGAAAAGAGGAGTGGAGAGAAAGTGATATTGCAACCCATACAACATTAATTAAATTGATAACTTCCATGCAAATAAGAAAAACAACCTAAACCATTTTTAATATGACTTGGATTATGAAAGAATCTAAGGAATGCATTGAATTCTAATATTCTATTTGTAAATGGAGACAAAAGAAGAAACCATCACCACATTGCATACACAAATGATACTTAGTGAAACCATAAAAGAAAAAAACATTAAGATTAGAAGAGATGTACTCACATGAAGGATTTAAATAAGATACAATTTATATAATTATAGAATTAAAAGACTCAAATATGAGATTACAATATTTTTCTCATCATGTTACATATGAAGGAGAAAGATTACTTTTCTCTCACAAAATCCTCTATAATTTAGTTTCAACACATCATAATTATTCATTCCTATTTTTAATTGGTCCTATATGTTTTTTTTAAGCTTTTATTTAAAGAATAAAAATAAAAATTTACGACCTTTTTCTCCCCTTTTCATCTAATTTATGAATGTATTAATGCTCAATCAACCACCACATAATTTTAAATGACGCATACTATCCTCCACCTTTTTTTGGTTTGATTGACAAGTGTTATACAAGTTGCTTTTGTATATACTTTATTTGTTAACATTTTTACAATTGTTTTGCAAATAGTATAATTGTTTTTTAAAACAACTCCTCCTCCTACATGTAACTACATGAACTTGTGTTGGTAAATTTTTTCTTGGTACACTAAAAAAAAAAATATTATTTTTTGGAGTGTATGTTGTGTTTTGTTTTTTCTTGATGCACGTTTTTTGTGGGTGAGGGTCTTATATGTTGTATCATTTTGGAAGTTTCCTAACACTTTTTTCCTCCTTTATAATAGGTTTTTGTTCATAATTCTTAGTGGTGTTTCTCCCATGTTGTATGACTAGAATATATTTCAATATAATGCAGGTCTAATGCATTATTTTTTTAATTTACTCCTTTACATGTACCTATATTGGTATATTTATGTTTAGGAAACAAATGATATTCTAAGCAACATTGTTATAAAACACTATAAGAAAATTGGAATCCTTGTATTGATGGTTTTAAATGAATCAATAGTTTTTCATTGTTGTAGCAATATGATGTTATGTCTAAATAATGTTAAATGTTGCATAGGATAAAACCCTCAATTTTCTTAATGAAATGTTTACATTAGAAAACCTGATTTTTTGCATTTGATTTTTCCTTTGAAACCAAAAATTGCTATCAAAGCATCCAAATATTTAAAAAAAAAAATTTCTTCCCTTAGCTACAATTGGATAGAAAGTGGTTTGAATAGTTAGTTCTCGGTAGAGCAGAGGGTAAAAGTACAAACCTATAATGACCCTTAATTTAATATCGAACCTATCAACAAATAATTCAAGAAATAAGAGGCACAAAGTGAATTATAATCGTCTCAACATGAGACCAAAGACATTAACTTTGTCTAAACAACAATTGCTTGATAGATTTCATCTAATCACTATAATGTATTCAATAATACTTTGTTGAGTTAGTGTTGTTTGTTTTTCTAATCATAAGTATGGCTGGATAGGATAGTTACATTGGGGATGCCCTTAGAGGTGTTCCTTCCAAGCCCAAGAGTAGGTACGCAGGCCCTCT
The DNA here is from genome assembly GCA_007115665.2 of Sequoiadendron giganteum. Lineage (NCBI taxonomy): Eukaryota > Viridiplantae > Streptophyta > Pinopsida > Cupressales > Cupressaceae > Sequoiadendron > Sequoiadendron giganteum. The sequence goes on along the minus strand of CM021100.1, from coordinate 156,828,796 downwards.
TGACCCAACAATAGCAGACACGTAGTCATCCATGTGGGTGGACTACTTGAAAGGGCCTCTAGAACCTGTTATCCCTTCTACACCTCTTATTCCTCCCTCTACTCATAATTGACAAAATAAAGACCAATAATTTGTAAATAAGAAAGCCTGAAGTTTCAAGTTAATATTAAGATTGTAATATAGCAGAGAGACTCTTGAATCGAATGCATGTTTCCAAGATTTAAATCTAATGTATATATATTCATGCTCTAAATCAAATGCAAATATTCATGCTCTTATCAATGGATGCAGATAGATTCTCCTGGCTCAGAGTTTATAGACCATACCTCAAGCCGCAACAAAAATCTGGCTTCCAGTTCACACGCCTTCATAAATTGATGATCCTTCAATGATGGAAGATGGAGCTATTTAAGGGCGCCTTGGATAGATGATGGAATGCCATCTCTAGATAGGTCGCTTCACACAGAAGATGTGTCTCTCAGCCACACATCCCTTCATTCGCGTTTTGCAAGTAAACGCCATGACCTTTGACTTAGCATTTTATTCCTTTGTTTTAAGTCTTAAGACATGTTTATGAATAAATGAATATTTATATATATTTGTATATGCCGATTTATTTTATTATTTTACTTATTGAAGGTAAATATATATATATATATATACATTATACATATATGTTTATATATGTATTTAGATTAATCACATTTATTTACGTAAGGTATTATTGATGTTATAATCATTAGATAATATTCAAAGCATAGTGATGAGTGTTTATTATTTTAAATTATGATTATATGATAAGGGTCATGACAAAATCTGTGTCACACTTTATAAAGGAATTAGCCAACATCAAAAAGAAATCTTAACTTCAACCACTTAAAAGTGGTCTTTATGTTTTGAATTTTAAAATGATGTAAACTAATCAAATATAGAACTCTTGATGAAGTTTATTCTTTTAATTTTTTAGATTTTTTTAAAATTGTTGTAATTATTTTTTATCAATTTAAGAGCAGATTTTGAAATGCTGAAAATTTTAGGAAAAGTGATGTTTAGTTGACATCAAGAAACAAATAGAAAAAAATAATTTTTCCTTAATTTTTTTTCTTTGGATAGGTAAGTTCAATATCTAGTGCATGGAAAAAAAATTGAAATTTGGATGTATATTATTCTCGTAATAATGCATTAAAGTCAAACTTACCATAATTTGATAGTTTTCATTTGACATCAACTATTGTCTACTTTTTTATCTTTTTCAAAAAAGAATTATACCCTTTTGAAGAGGATTTTCTCCTCTAGTGCACCATATATTTTTCATTTTTAAAAAAAAATCTTACCATTTTTTAAATTTCTAATCAACCTCTTTTTTAACTTTAACAACCTACTTTCATTATTTAAAATATATATATATCAAAACTAAACAAAATATCAAAAAAATTTACATATTTGGATTCGCCACTCTGAGCTCTACAAATGGGTATTTTTCTTTAAAAAAAAAAATCATTATGATTGAAGAAATATTTAGTTGAAGTTGAAAGTTTCAAAAAATTCTGAAAAAAGCTAAGTTGGCTATCAATTAGGATGCCACATAGGTAGTTTTGGTAGAAAGGTTTTTGGTCAAAAGGGTTCGACTAAAACCCTTTCTATCGAAACCCTACATATAAAATGAATCATATTTCAAAGAGGAAAAAATAAAATTTCAATTTTTTTAATTTTTGGGTGAAAGTGTCTCGCCCGAAAATCTATGTGCCATGTATAGGTCACGTCATTTCAGGTGAAACTATTTCCATCAAAACTATTTAGGTCAAACTTGTTTTGCCCAAAAATATTTAGTTGGTTGAAAGTACGACACAACTTTGTACTTTTACCTAAGAAAGGTGTTGTGGAGTTTTTTTGAAGTAAAATTTTAAAGAGGTAATAGTTTGTGAGAGAAGGTCAATTTAAATTTTATTGCGAATGGGAAATATGGAAGCCAATAATTAAAATTTAACCTAGCCTCAAATACCTATGTTCAAAGTTGAAAACCATGAATTGTGAAGTATACAAATTATTTAATACTTTTCATATTACAAGTTTTGTATGAGTTATAGAGAATAGTTATACAGAGCCTAGAGATTCTCATGCTCTTGCTAACTTAACTCAATCATAGAGAGACCAATTAAAATATAATAGAAAAAGGATTCAAAAGCCTTATTTATCATTCAATATGTACATGAATCTATTTTCCAAAGAATAGTTGCAGCTACAAAATCCAAAGAAGCTTGTGATTTGTTACAAAATGTATATCATGGAGCTAACAAAGTGAAAAAGAATTAAACTTAAGATACTCAAAAGAGAGTTTAAAAACCCGATCATGAAAGAATATGAAGCTACACATGAGTTCTTTACTCATGTGATGAGTTTGGTCAATCAAATTAGGTCATATAAAGAAAAGTTAGCAAATCAAAAAATTGTGGGAAAAATTCTAAGATGTCTCCCTCCTCGATTTGATCCTATTGTAGTTTCCATTTAGTAATCAAAAGACCTAATAGTTCTCTATATACCCTAGTTATGGTGACTCTTCAAACCCATGAGAAAAGAATGAGTAGATCTATTGAAAAATTAGTTGAACAAGCCTTTAAACTAAGATAATTATCTCAAAGAAAAAGGAAAATGGATCATAAGATGTGTCTTATAGGGCTACATGAAGGTTTAGAGGAAGAGGAAGAAATATAAATTTCAATAAAGGAGCCAATAGTGGATAGGGTAGAGGTTACTATGGAGGAATAAATTATAAAGATGATCAAAAGAGAAATCAAAATGATGAAAAATCGCATGGATAGTGCTACCACTATGAAAAATTTGGCCATTATGAATAGGAGAATTGGGAAAACAATAAACAATCTACACATTTTTCTGAAGAAAGAGAAGAACATGAAACTAATTTATTTTTTGCATGCAATGCTAAAAAATAAGTCATAAAATATATGACTTCTTGAAGGTGGTTATAGTAGCTACATGATAGGAAATATTCAAAAAAATTGGATGAGTTAGTTAAAACACAAGTGTGACTTGGTGATGATAATTGCAGTAAAGAAATAAGGCCAAAAAAGGTATATTTGTGATGTCTTATATGTACATGGGAACTTAGTACATAATTATTTAAGTATATGACAACTTGTTGAAAAGGGATATTCCACAATATTTGAAAATAGTGAATGTGTCATTTATGACAAAAAAATAGAAATCAAATAGTGGAAAAGGTTAGCTTTAGCTACAAAATAGGATATTCCCTTTGAGACTAGTATATAGTGAAACCCAAGTCCTTAGAACTAATTACAAGGACCAATATGTTGAGCATAGGTTTTCATTGATGTCAAACTGATGTTAGCAGGTCATTGTTGTTGCCAATGGTTATCAAAGGGTGTCAAGGCTGTCAAATGTGAAGGTTCTCAAAGATGAAGAAGATCGTAGGAGTACAATTATTGACAACAATCTAAAGGTTTTGGTAGTGTGTTAGTTGATAGTGTGTAGGTTGTCTAATCAATCATATTGTGTATCATATTGGTCATGGTGTGACTACTCTTAGATAGTTCATGTGTTTATCATACCATGTCAGGTATGCAATCAATTTTTTTTATAGTGGTCTAGGAGGATATATTTTGGATAGAGAGATTACTTAATATGGGTGGCATTTATTTCAAAAATGTGATGTAGCTTTGTGGTTTGGAAGGAGAGTTTTCGTACACTAGTCATATCAATTTCTTAAGTTTTCGGTGATGTGGCTTAATGTGTGAGGAGTTTAAAATATCAGAAGTCTCATCAAGCTATTCGGAGTTAGAAGCAAGTGTGGTAATGACTACAAGCATGCAATAATGACTACAAGCCTACCATGACAAATTCAAGTGTGTGGAGTGTGGATAAGACCTATTTAGGGTTCCCTTGGTGGTGTAAGGTGTCAACTAATGTTGGTGATAAGATTGGACCTTTGTACTACACATTTTATGTAATTTGAATTTAGGTTTGTCCAACATTGTCTAGGTTGTTGTGGATCCCTGGCTAACATGGTAGAGTTTCAATATGGTGACATGTATATATTTCAAATGTTCAAATGCATTGTAATGTAATTTTTTATGTAGAATTACATCCATGAAATTAATGATTACAATGAAAGTACAAGAGTGGGATGTATAATTGTGTAATGAATGGAAGGTATGTGACATAAGTGTGAGCATCAGTATCAGTGTGTCTACTAGTGTAAGTCAGAGTTGTATTTCAAATCCACCATTATTTTTGTTCTAGTAGGATTGGTGTTCTACTTGTTGTATTGTTTCAGCAAGGTTTGGTGTCCCTATTTTGGTGGGGATCGGTATCTCCTATAGGTTGTTGCCTACTGAATCAATTGGGGATTATTGTCTTCGGTAGCTTGGTTCCTACTTAATATTGTAAAATTTCCTTATTATATTTATTCTTGTGAGAGCTTCTCACCATGGTTTTTCCCTTTATGGGTTTCCATGTAAAAATTTGGTGTTATGTGTTATCTTGTGTAGTGTTTTAATTGCTTTACTTACTAGCTTGTATAGTTCGATGCTCTTCATGTTGAAAAACTATAAATTAATTGTGAAGGTTTTCAAACTTATTGTAATTGTTTGGATCTATTGATTCATCCCCTCCCGCTCTTGGTAGCTTGTGTGCCCTTCAAACTAGATATGAGCATTTAAATTTTAGAGGACTAAAATTGATATCTCAAAAGAAAATGGTGAGAGGGCTACCACTTATCTCTAAGAATGATTAGGTTTGTGAAGGTTACATTGTTGGTAAGAAGCACTGGGATTCCTTTTGTATAGGAAGAACTTGTAGAGAAAAAATATTACTTAAGTTGGTACTCACTGATAATTTTTGTCCATTTAAACCTTGCCTCTGAAGAAAAATAGATATTTTCTCATCTTTGTGGATGATTTTAGTAGAAGGTATTGGGTCTATTTTATCAAAGAAAAATTAGAAGCCTTTACCAAATTTCAATAATTTAAGGCTAATGTGGAGAAATTGATTGGTTGTCTTATCAAAATCCTATGGTCAAATAGAGGGGGAGAATTCACCTTTGATGAATTTCAAGATTTTAGGAATTCAAAGGAAATTTATTGCAAGTTATACTCCTCAGCAAAATGAAGTTTCCAAATGCAAAAATCACATCATTGTTGAAATAGATAGAAGCAGGCTTAAAGCCAAGGGTCTACCAAATAATTTTTGGGTTTAAATTGTTGCTAAATTTGTCTATATGTTGAATATATTTCCAAAAAAAGTGTGAAAAACATAACACCTTATGAGGCATGGTGTGGTAGAAAACTTGGTGTAGCACACCTTAAGGTATTTGGATTTACTTATTATTCTCACATAGTTAAAAAAATGTCAAAAGTTTGATGACAAAAGTGAGAAATGTATTTTCATTAGCTATAGTGATTATACAAAGGATTATTAATTGTATAATCCAGTGACTGAAAGGTTAATTGTTAGTAGAGATGTTATTTTTACTAAAAATGAAGCTTGGAAATGGAATGGAAATTTGAACAATGAAAAGGAAACAATTATTAATTTTGAGCTAGATGTTCCATCTTCTTTTCATGGCTTGAGCAATAACTCAAATCCTATTGCATCTACTTCACTGAGCTCACCACCTTCTCCATCTAGTCCTTCTTCGAACTCAAATCCTCCTCCAAGGAAGGTAAAAATCCATAAGAATATTTATGAAGGCACTACTAATCTTGCTGCAACTGTAAATTTTTCTTTGTTGTCTCATATTCAAGTTGAACCAAGGAAATTTGAAGATACAACAAAGAAGGTGCAACAAAATAATAAGTATGGATTAAATCCATGAATGAAGAAATTACTTCAACTAAGAAGAGTGAAACATGGTAGTTGGTTGATCTTCCACTTGAGAAAGATGTTATTAGGTTGAAATTGATCCAAAAAACCAAATATAAAGCTAATGGATCCATTGAAAGACATAAAGAAAGATTGGTGGCAAAGGGATTTTCTGAACAACCAAGTATTGGTTACATTGAAACATACTCTCTTGTTGCTAGATTAGACACCATAAGGACAATTTTAGCATTAGCAACCCAACATAGGTGGAAATTTTATCAATTTGATATTAAATTAGTATATTTGAATGATCATTTCAATGAAGAAGTGTATGTAGAACAACCGCTTGGTTATGAGATTACAGGACAAGAAAAAAATTACAAGTTGAAGAAGGAACTTTATGGACTCAAACAAGCACCTAGAGCATGTTATAGCATGATAGATGGTTATTTTAAGAAAAGTGGTTTCAAAAGGAGTGAAAGTGAGTCCACACTATATTTAAATTTTGAAGTATAGGTGATTTTCTTATAATATGTATATAAGTTGATGATTTGATTTACACAAGAAATAGTGAAGAGTTAATGGATGATTTTAGACATGCCATGAAGAATTAATTTGAAATGAAAATTTTGGGTTTAATGTATCATTTCCTTGGGATAGAGGTAAGAAAACTAGATAATGACATTTTCATTTCACAAGGAAAATATAATAATGATTTACTTGATAAATTCAAAATAAAAAATTGTAAACCCATGAACATGCATTTGAAAATGAATAAAAAAATGGTTAAGGTTGATGGTGCAAAAAAAAAATGCAACATTATACAAGATATTTTGTCCACATGGTTATTCTCCCTACAAGATAGCATGCCAAATACATCATGACACACAAAAAGACATCATAAAATATGAAACATCATATACAATGGTATGCGAAAGGACCTACCAAGATAGGGAGTTGAAATGATGAATGCGCTAATGGGATGAAAAATTTCCATAAAGAAGATGTCAACTACAAATGGTGCATTGTTAGTTATAATGATAGTGTTTCTCGTGTTTTGTACCATTTCATCAATGGAGTTGGGCAGATATTTTATAACATATGGAGCTAAATAAAATAGAATATTCAATTGAAGCTAAATTTAAATATCTCACACAAACCATTGGAAAACACACTATATAGGAAACAACTTCTTGCAACAAATATTGCAACTCTGGTTCGCAACTTGCAACCAACAACTTCAAATTCAATTAATATTAGCAAATGGAATTACAATCAGTCCAAAAGGAAAATGGGCCTCAAAAAGCCCTTACAAGACCTTAGAAAATAACAACAAAAATTATTTGCAACATCAAATCAAGACCCTGCAACAAAATTTCTCTCTAGCTCTTGCAACAACAACCCTCTCACAACAATCCCAACACTTCAATTTTGTAGCTACAAATGATGTCCATGCCTCTACAACCAATCTCCAATCTGCAACAACACCATGAAAATACCTTCTTGGATGTATGCTACTGATGCAAGAGCATCCCAAACCTATGGGCAATCCTCATCACCCAAAAATATTTGTAACTTCTTTTTGTAAATATTTTCTTTCAAATTTTGGATTTTTGGTGTGCAGATGAATTGTAGCATTGACTTAATGCATTATCAAACTATGTAAAATTCATTGCATATCAAAGAGTGATTTTGGCAGGACTTATTCTATTCATTTGTGCTCTTAACCGTACTCTCATAGCAATCATTTTATAGACTTGCGATATCACAGGATAACTCAAGAGTTACCACAGACTCACAATAGTTAAGTCTCGAGTTGGTGGTATTGTGGTGACTAGAGAGAGACTAGTGGTCATAACCGCTACCCCATGATAGATTGTTTGGGAGGCATGCAATACTATAGGTAAATCATTAAACTGCAACCCTGTAGTCATCTACATAGGCCATCGCAGCATTGCAGGATGATTTGTTAACTGCAAATCTCCTTTAAGATCAAGGGAGGATATTTGAATTGGAAATAATGGAACCCCAACAATCATATAAGTTTTGATTTTTGTGGGGAGAATAGGGAGATGAGGGATACGGAGAACAAAAGGTTTGTGTTGAACAAAGGTTGAGGAGAATTTCTAATATTGAATCGGGGAATGTATAGACTATGTAGCATATTCTTGTAAGGGGGCATCTTGACATGTAAATGTAATAAGTTGATGAATTGTAATAAAAAACCGTGAATGCAATAACAATTTTATTTTGAGATACTTGTTGTCATTTTTAATTTCCTCTTGTTTTGAGTAATTTTTGAAAGATTGGTTAGCCTAATAAGGTCCACCATTCTTAACTTGCATCAATTTGTATTAGAGAAGGTTTTGGTCGAGTTGAGAGAAAACCTAGAGTAGGTTTTGGTCGTGTTGCGAGTAGACTCTATAGTTGGTGTTTTGGGTAGATTGAGAAGAGAGAAGACTTGCAACTATAGAGGGTATGAACATGGCTCAAAAAGGACATGGTCAGAGAGGTCAATAGAATGATAACCTGGTGGTTGCCAGGGAGATGTTGAGAGAGGAATTACAACAAGAATGGATGTTGTGGAAATGACACAAAGAAGAGAATCACATGTAGAAGATGTCAGTGAAGATGAGTAGAAGAAGGAGAAGAAACCCCCCAAAATGTTGTGGATTATGATGATGATGATGATAATGTGATATTTCTAAGGGCTATGGAGAAAATAAATAGAAAAACCTAGATGGAACCTCCTTCCTATAATAGGAGTTTGAATTTAGAAGATCTAATTGATTGGATCTCGAAGATAGAAAAGTATTTTGACTTGGAATTTGTAGAAGACCCACAAAGGGTGAAATTTTCTTGCACAAATATGAGAGGAAATAATTCCATATAGTGGGATCATGTGAAGACTAAAAGATAGAGAAGAGGCAAGGATAAAAACAGAACTTGGTAGAGGATGTTAGCCAAGTTGAAGGAAAAGATTTTACTTGTAGATTATTAGATGAACCTATTCAAGAAGTTGCAAAATTTGAAGAGAAGAGAGAAAAGTGTACAAGAGTACACAAAATAATTATATAAGTTGAGCATAAGAGGAGGACATGTGGAAGCTGACCTAGAAAAGGTGTCTAGGTATATGAATGGGATGCATAATTTTATTCAAGATGAGATGAGTTTGGTCAGAGTAACCAACATTGAAGAGGCATATCAATATGCCCTAAAGGTGGAAGAAAATATTACAAAGAGGTAGAAAAATAACTATAGGGGTATATGAAAATTCTCTCATGGAAGAGGATAATTCAATAGTAGAAGAGGTGGACAAAGCCATCAAGAGGAGACTAGCACATATCAAGCAAGTGCACTAAGTAATAGAGGAAGATAATCCATTAGAGGGAGAGGAGAAAAATTTCTTGGGAGAGGATTCTTGGGAAGAGGCAGAGGAAGAGGCTTCAGTAGAACATGTTTCTAATGTGGAGAAGTGGGACATAGAGTTTTTAAATGTCCACAAGTCCAAAGAGATGGCGGAAAAGGAAAGGAAGCCAAAGTGCATGTGGCGCAAGAATAAGATGATGTGATGAGTACAACAAGGCATGGAGAAGATCCTGAAGATGAGGAGTCATTTGTTGAATCCCTCTTGTGCTATTTTTATCCTTGATGTCAATTTGTGGTACTCCGACATCCTGGTGGTTACTTTCTCAATTGATCTGCTTATATGACTGACACATTTACTTCATTTATTATATTATATATAGTGGTACTGATAACTTGACTCCATATGCAGATCTAAGTTGAGGCATTTTGGTTATAGATTCTATGTTCCATTGTTCAGGTTGACTAATTATGGCTTGATCAGTAACAAGCATCTTGAAATTGAAACTTGTTCTTGAAGCTCTCGGTATTTAGCTCTTTGGTATTCTATAAGGTTTGATCTGTTTTGTGTTTATGGCTTTATGGATTTTACATGACATCAGTCTTCATGTTTTTGGATACTATTGATTATATTATTGCATTGGATTTCAAATGTGATGGCAATTTGTTTCTAATGGCTATCAATTTGATTTTATGCCCATCGGCATGCTCAACTTTGGTAAGAACATGCTTAAAAATGTCTTACTACAGTACCGCTGGTAGTTAAGCTAGTGACCGTGGTAGTGCAGTGGAAACCGCCAGTGGCAAGAAAAACTGCTACCTCTACACCACAGGTAGTCTACAGTGAAACCGCGGTAGTGCGGGTAAACAGTCAGCGGAAAGAAAAAAGGTACCACTACACCACGAGTTGTTAGGAAGTTAACCGCGGTAATGTGGTGGAAATGGCTAGTGGAATACTAAATGGATTCCGCTATACTGCGAGCAGTCTGAAGTTTAACCGAGGTAATGCGGTGGAAAATGTTAGCAGTATGAAAGGTGCTACCGCTATACCATGGACTGTCAGAAGCTTAACAAAGGTAGCACAATGGAAACTGTTAGCGGTTTACAAGGAGCTACCATTGTACTGCGGGTAGTCAAAAGTGAGACCGCGGTTGAGCGGTAAGAGAAGCAGTAACAGTTAGTGTTAGTCACTGCTTTACCATGGGTTGTCCAAAGGAAAACCGCGGTTGTGCGGTAAGGAAACAAATGTCAAATAATTCCTGTCAACATGCAAGCTGTTGATCTTTTTGCGGATTTCAAAGTGTATTATGCGGTTTTGATTTATTATGTTTTTCCTCTTAGACTCCAAATGGCTATCATATTTTACAAAGGATTTTGATGTGGGTGTTTATGGAAGTTTAGGTCAAAACTTTATTTATGTTGCTCGAAGGGTTTGGAACCCTATTCTGGCCGTCACCATGGAATCATCCCTTTGGCTATTTCATTGTTATATCTGGCGTTATGATCTTGGACAACAAATGGGGGAGGTGAGAAGACCATTACTATGGTCATTTTTGTGTGTCAACTTCCCGTCGACTGGTGATGGGGTGAGATTCAAAGGTATTGTGGCCATTTTATTTCTTTGTAGAACTGGTAAATCTCTCATGGGAAATGCTTTTCTGGTCTTCACAGGTACTCATTTATTTATCCCTGCAGAACCATTACCCTTACAGTCAAGGTTATTTCGAGTAAATTTTTCTATGCAAAAAGGAAAGTGGAAAATGTCTATTCCTTTCATGATTAGATCTGAAATGCATGATTTCGGTTATGGAAGCTTTTCTCTTTCAGTTACTTCTTTATGCTACAGTTTTTCAGTGGTCATTATTTGAAAAATCATGCATACCTTGATGTTGTTTGGTCAAAGAATCTTTTTGTGCAGGTCATTTGACAGAATGGGTTTCAGTTTGCCTCTTATATGTGCACAATGCTTGAGTACCCTGTTGGGAGACCTTATTCAGATTAATCCTTCCCTTGTGATCACGGTAACATCTATCACTGTTTATCAACTGAAGCATGGTAAATTGATAATGATCTTTGAGTAATTCTTTAAAAGTGAAAAAAAAATGAGCAACTATTGTAACCTTTTATGGGATGAAATGATGTAAATATAATATGAGGAAAACAAAGAGATTAGGGTTTAATCATCTCTAATAAACCTAAAAAGAAAGCAGGGCAGTTCTGTTGTTTTAAGTGGGAGAAAGGGGGTAATGTAATGCAAGTAAAATGGAAAATAGTGTGTTGTATCTGTTTTGAAGCTTGTATAATGAAAGATTGAAAATCAAATTGTGAGAAATAGAAAAAGATCATATCACTATAATGCAGTTTTTAATGAGAAGTTGTATTGACACAGTAACAAGATTATTTTCCTCAAGTTGTATCAAGATTTGATAATGGATGGAATCCTGAAGAGTCATTCTCGACTCTTGAGAATTCTATGCATTGTCTGTCAAGAGGCACTTGACAAAAATAAGAGAAACAAAGAGATCCTCTGTATTACCATATGTTCTACTGAAAAATAGAAAAGGGGATGGTTCTCCTTGAGACTGGTGTCTCTAAATAGAGGGGTTGGTGCTCCTTGAGTCGGTGCTAAGAAATCATCCATTGAGGCTTTGTCAAAATAATTTTGAAATAAAAACCTAAAAAAGGCAGAAGGTTCAAGAGTGGTTTTTCTACCCCAAGAGGGTTTTCCACTCAACATATCTTGTGTCTCCTTGTGTCTATGTTATTCATTTGCTTCTATTCTTTACTGCTTTAAAATTCAATGCTACACTACTCTCATTTCAGTTTATATATGATTGCATTCAAATACATGAATGATTCTATCATTAATAAATGAGAACATAAGTATGGTTCTTTTCAGTTTCAGTTAAATTTGTTAAAGAAGTTATTAACACTGATTCACCCTCCCTCTTAGTGTATTTTCACTCCAACATTTGGTATAAGAGCCTAGGGTCCTCTAATAAGTATTTCCAACCTAGGATTGATTCTGGACTTGGATTCTATTCAAAATGTCTCAAGCTCATGAAGGTACTTCCATGACTAGAGCTCCATTATTTGATGGAACTGATTATGTATTCTGGAAAATCAGAATGGAGACTTATTTAACTTCTATTGACCTTGATGTCTGGAGCATAGTATTGTCTAGGTATAGTGTACCAACTACTTTGCCAACTAATTCTGATGAAAAGAAAAGATATGAAACCAATGCAAGAGAAAAGCATGCTCTTCTGTGTGCTCTGACTAAAGATGTCTTCATCAAAGTTATGCACTGCAGTTCTACTAGGGAAATCTAGACTAAACTTGAAACTATCTTTCAAGGAAATGAAAAAGTAAAATAGTCTAAAGTCCTCACTTTAAAACACCAGTTTGAAGAATTAAAATTGAGGGACAATGAAAAAGTATCTGACTATTTTTTTAGAGTTGATGAAATTGTCAATGCTATGAAGGGTCTGGGAGAAGAAGTCAAGGAATTTGATGTTGTAACAAAGGTAATTAGAACCTTACCAACAAAATTTGAAGCTAAGGTAGCTACTCTAGAAGAGAAGAAACACTTTACCCAGCTTACCCTTGACAGCCTACAAGGCACTCTAACTACCTATGAAATGAGGATTATTAAAACAAACAACTTTGCAAAAGAAGCAACTTTTAATGCTAAAAGGAAAGAAAAAGATGAGCTTACTGAATCAGAATTTTTTGATTCCAAAGAATCCCATTTTGTGAGGAAACTCAAAGAGGGGTCTAGAAAGTACAAGGGAAAACTTCCCTTCAAATGCTTTAACTGTGGTAAAATAGGACACTTTTCTGCAAAGTGCCCCTATGCTTATCCAAATAGTGATAACGATGAAACTGAAAAATTGGCTAAGAAAAAGGTCTATAGACCTAAATAGAAATTCTACTTCAAAAAGAAGAAAAGTCTGTTTAGCAAAAATGAAACAGACACTGAATCTGAAGACTCTTTAGATGAAGAGGATGAAAATTTATTCATGGCTGAAATCACTCAGCAAGAAGAAACCAACAACAATGATGTTGAAGAAGGTTAAGTAGAACTTGAAGGTGAACTGAAATATGCTCTAAAAGAGTTAAGGAAACTTAAAAAACAAATGAGTGCTCAAGAGAAAAATTCTACTCAAGATCTTGAACAAAAGCAATACATAAATCTTGAGATAGTCTCTTTAAAAACTGAACTTGAAGAATCTAAGAGAGTTGAAGATTTTCTTTGTATTGGCATAAGCTTTAAAGATTCAGAAATTGAGAAACTTCAACATGAGATTGTTGATCTCAGGAAGACCATTGAGAAATATGAGAGCACTCTTAAACTGAATGACATGATTAGTAAACAAAAACTGAACAAGGACAAAACATGTATTGGTTTTGTGAAAGGTGAATGTTCAAATAACAGTGCAAAGGTTAATGTTGTTGCTGGAAACAAAAGTGTTGAACTCAAACATCTTGATTCTGATAAGAATCGTGGTTATCCTTGTAGGAGCAACAAAATGGTTTATAATTCCTACCCTTCCTTTTATGGGTATTGTTATTTTTGCAACAAATTTGGTCACAAAATAAACTCTTGCAGATTTATGAATTCTAGAACTCCTAGATTTGGTTTTAGGAAAAAATATGGCCTTGCGAGGCAGATTAGATGCTTCACATGCAAGTCTTTGGGTCATTTTGCTAAGCAATGCAATGCTAATCAATAGAATAAATAGCTGAAAAATATCAAAGTCTAGAAACCCAAAGCTGTTAACAACATTGAATAGACTATGCTCGTTCAAACTGCTTTCCACACCAAGAAAAAGGACTTATGGTTCCTGGATAGTGGTTGTTCAAACCACATGACTAGTGACAAAGAAAAATTCACCAATCTTAAAGACTATGTAGGCGGATTTGTGAAGTTTGGAGACAACTCAGGAATTCAAATGAAAGGTAGAGGTTCTCTTTTTCTGAATAAAGACACTCCTATGTACAATGTGTACTATTTAGAAGGATTAAAACATAACCTTCTGAGTGTTAGTCAAATCTGTGATAGTGGCTATCAAGTCCTGTTCACTTCAAAGGGATGTGAAATTAAAAACCAGTTTGAAAAATTTGTTGTTGTTGGTAGAAGGACCAAGGGAAATGTCTACAACTTACTTGACACCTCTTAACATGAAAAAAATCAAGGTATATGCTTAATGAGCCATGTTGAAGAAATTTGGATGTGGCACAAGAGACTAGGCCACATTAATTTTGACAATATGGTTAGAATTAGCAAAAATCAGAATGTAAGAGGTCTGCCCATTCTTAGAAAACCTGACAATGTTGTTTGTAAAGAGTGTCTCAAAGGGAAGCAAACTAAGGTAAGCTTCAAATCCAAGGAACACTCCTCTACTAAACCTCTACAAATTGTTCATACTGACCTATGTGGTCCTACAAGGAATAGGCCCATCAATGGTGAGAAATATTTCATGTTGTTTGTTGATGACTACTCTCATATGGTATGGGTTACTTTTCTCAAGAATAAATCAAAAGCTTTTGAACGTTTTAAAGTTTTTAGAAAACTCGTAGAAAGAGGGTCAGATTTAAAATTGAAATTTTTAAGATCTGACAAAGGTGGTGAATTCACCTCACAAGAATTCATAGACTATTGTGAAAAAAATGGCATAAAGAGACAGTATGTTGCTGCCAGAACACCCCAACAGAACGGGGTTGTTGAGAGAAAGAATAGGACTGTAAAAGAGATGGCAAGAACTATGTTGAATGAAGCAAATCTGCCAAAAATGTACTGGAAAGAAGTTCTTCATACAACTGTCTACATTTTGAATAGAGTCTAGATTAGAGTGAAATCAAATTTCACTCCATATGAACTGTGGTATGGTAAATTTGCCTCAATTAAATACTTTAGAATTTTTGGCTGCAAGTGTTTCATCAAGAGAGATGATGAAAACTTAGGAAATTTTCAATCTAAATACAATGAAGGTATTTTATTAGGATAATCAACTCACAAAAAAGCCTTTAAATTCTTTAATAATAGGCTGAACATAATTGTTGAATCTGTAAATGTCAAATTTTATGAAAATCTACTTTTAGATGCCAAACCTATGCAAGATGATGAAGAGGATGAATTTGAACTGGATATAATTTCTGAAGGCTTTGAAATTGCAAAGCCTAAAACAAAACCAACAAGTCCTAAACTTGTTGAAGAAAACTCTGAAGATGCTGAAATCAGCTCAAAAAAATGTGAAACTAAAACTCCTTCAAAATCTCTTGCTAAAAACCATCCTTAAGATCTGATTATAGGAGATAAATCTGCAGGAGTTCAAACAAGGAAAAGAATAGTTAACTATGATGAAAAATCTCACATAGCTGAGCTTACTAATTTTTGTTAAATCACTCATTTTGAGCCTAAAAGTTTTGATGAAGCTCTAACTGATGAATGCTGGATTAATGCAATGCAGGAAGAAATTGATCAAATTGAAAAAAATCAGACTTGGGATCTAGTCCCAAGACCAGCTGACAAAAATGTCATAGGAGGCAAGTGGATTTTTAGAAATAAAAATGATGAAAATGGTCATGTTGTTTGCAAAAAGGCTAGATATGTCTGCAAAGGATATGCTCAACAAGAAGGTATTGATTTTGGTGAAACCTTTGCACCAGTTGCTAGACTTGAATCAATTAGAATTTTCTTGGCATATTCTGTTTTCAAATTTTTTACTATATGTCAAATGGATGTAAAAACTGTCTTTCTAAATGGATACTTAGAAGAAGAAGTTTACATGGAACAACCCGAAGGGTTTATCTGTAAAAACAAGCCCAATCATGTCTATAGGCTGAAAAAGGCTCTATATGGCCTAAAACAAGCTCCTAGAACTTGGTACTCCAGACTGGACAATCACTTACTGTCAAAAGGTTTCATTAGAGGAGGAGTAGACAACAATCTGTATGTTAAAATTGAAGGAACTGATATTCTTGTTGTTGAAATTTATGTTGATGACACCATTTTTGGTTGCAACAATATTGCCTTAAGTAAAAAATTCTCACAAATAATCGAATTTGAATTCGAAATGTCTATGTTGGGAGAACGGTCATTCTTCTTAGGTTTTCAAATTTCACAACTTGAATTCTGGCATCTTTTTATCTCAAGCAAGATATGCAAAAGAAATGTTAAAAAGGTTTCAAATGGATGAAAACCATCCTATAAGCACTCCAATGGCTACTGGTTGTAAACTTAGCAAGGTTGATGATTCTCCTGCTATCAACCCAACTGACTATAGGTCAATGATAGGCAACCTATTATATCTAACAACCTCAAGACCTGATATAATGCAAGTTGTTTGCATGGTTGCTCGATTTCAGGCATCTCCCAAGGAATCTCACATCAATGTTGTGAGAAGGATTCTTAAATATGTACAAGGCACAATTGATTATGGGCTCTAGTATCCTAGAAGCAATGATTTATCTTTAGTATCATAGACTGATTCTGACTGGGCAGGTTGTCTAGATGAAAAGAAAAGCACTAGTGGTGCTGCTTTATTTCTTGGTGATCGTTTAGTGGCTTGGCACAACAAAAAGCAAGAATCTGTTTCACTCTCTACTACTGAAGCAGAATATATAGCTGCCACTTCTTTCTGTACTCAGGTAATTTGGATGTCACAAATATTATGAGATATGGGTATTGAAATTCCAAAACTTATTACTATTCTATGTGACAATACTAGTACAATCAATATCTCAAAAAATCTTGTTATGCACTCTCGAACTAAAAACATAGCTATAAAGTTTCATTTTCTTCGAGAAAAGGTGTTGGCTAACGAGGTTTTTGTGCAATATGTTCCTACACAAGCATAGGTTGCTGAATTTTTTACAAAACCATTGGCTAAAGATGTTTTTGAAAGACTTAGGTCTTGATTGGGAGTTTCTCTCAATCAATGTTATCTTAAACAGTCCATCTTGGTGAGAGAGGGAGTTGGTCTGCTCTTCCTGCAGCTTATACTTTGTTGCTCAAAGGTTACATCTGCAGTTTGTTGACATTTCACAGTTGGCTCTGGTTTATCTATGTTGACTTCCCTTTATCATTGTGACAAAAAGGGGGAGAATTATGAGCTCTTGGTTCCTGTACTTCATCTTAGCTTGGTGGCTCAATTTTTGCCATCAAGGACAAAGGGGGAGTTTGTTGAATCCCTCTTGAGCTATTTTTGTCCTTGATGTCAATTTGTGATACTCTGGCATTTTGGTGTTTACTTTCTCAATTGATCTGCTTATATGACTAGCACATTTACTTCATTGATTATATTATATATAGCGGTACTGATAACTTGACTCCATGTGCAGATCTAAGTTGAGGCATTTTGGTTACAAATTCTATGTTCCACTGTTCAAGTTGACTAATTATGGCTTGATCAGTAACAAGCATCTTGAAATTGAAACTTGTTCTTGAAGCTCTCGGTATTCAGTTCTTTGGCATTCTATAAGGTTTGATTTGTTTTGTGTTTATGGATTTATGGATTTTACATGACATCAGTCTTCATGTTTTTGGATACCATTGATCATATTATTGCATTGAATTTCAAATGTGATGGCAATTTGTTTCTAATGGATATCAATTTGATTTTATGCCCGTCGGCATGCTCAACTTTGGTAAGACCATGCTTAAAAATGTCTTACCGTGGTACCGCTAGTAGTTAAGCTAGTGACCGGGGTAGTGCGGTGAAACCGCCAGTGGCAAGCAAAACTGCTATCGCTACACCATGGGTAGTCAACAGTGAAACCGCGGTAGTGCGAGTAAACAATCAGCGACAAGAACAAAGGTACCGCTACATTGCGAGCTGTTAGGAAGTTAACCGCGGTAATGCAGTGGAAATGGCTAGCAACATACTAAATGGCTACCGCTATACCGTGAGCAGTCTGAAGTTTAACCGAGGTAATGTGGTGGAAAATGTTAGTAGTTTGAAAGGTGCTACTGCTATACTGCGGACTATCAGAAGCTTAACCGAGGTAGCATGGTGGAAACTGTGAGTGGTTTACAAGGAGCTACCACTGTACCACAGGTAGTCTGAAGCGAGACCATGGTTGAGCGGTAAGAGAAGCAGTAACAGTTAGTGTTAGTTACCGCTTTACCGTGGGTTGTCTGAAGGAAGACCACGACTATGCGGTAAGGAAACAGATGTCAAATAATTCATGTCAGTATGCAAGTCATTGACCTTTTCACAGATGTCAAAGTGTATTATGCGGTTTTGATTTATTATGTTTGTCCTCTTAGAATCCAAATGGCTATCATATTTTACAAAGGATTTCGATGTGGGTGTTTATGGAAGTTTAGGTCAAAACTTTATTTTTGTTGCTCGAAGGGTTTGGAACCCTATTCTGCCCGTCACCATGGAATCATTCCTTTGGTCATTTCATTGTTATCTCTGGCGTTCTTATCTTGGACACCGAATGGGGGAGTTGAGAAGACCATTACTATGGTCATTTTTGTGTGTCAGCTTCCCGTCGACTGGTGATGGGGTGATATTGGAAGGTATTGTGGTCATTTTATTTCTTTGCAAAACTGGTAAATCTCTTATGGGAAATGCTCTTTTGGTCTTCACAGGTACTCATTTATTTATCCCTGCAGAACCGTTACCCTTACACTCAAGGTTATTTCGAGTAAAGTTTTCTATGCAAAAAGGAAAGTGGAAAATGTCTATTCCTTTCATGATTAGATCTAAAATGCATGATTTCAGTTATGGAAGCTTTTCTCTTTCAGTTACTTCTTTATGCTGCAGTTTTTCAATGGTCATTATTTGAAAAATCATGCATACCTTGATGCTGTTTGGTCAAAGCATCTTTTTGTGCAGGCCGTTTGACAGAATGGGTTTCAGTTTGCCTCCTATATGTGCACAATGCTTGAGTACTCCTATCAAGAGACCTTATTCAGATTGATCCTTCCCTTGTGATCACGGTAACATCTATCACTGTTGCTCAACTGTAGCATGGTAACTTGATGATCATCTTTGAGTAATTCTTTAAAAGTGGAAAAAAAATGAGCAACTATTGTAACCTTTTATGGGATGTAATGATGTAAATATAATATGAGGAAAACAAAGAGATTAGGGTTTAATCATCTCTAATAAACCTAAAAATAAAGCAGGGAAGTTCCGCTATTTTAAGTGGGAAAAAGGGGGTAATGTAATGTAATGCAAGAAAAATGCAAAATAGTGTGTTGTGTCTGTTTTGAAGCTTGTATCATGAAAGATTGAAAATCAGACTGTGAGAAATAGAAAAAGATCATATCATTGTAATGTAGTTTTTAATGAGAAGTTGTATTGACACAGTAACGAGATTATTTTCCTCAAGCTGTATCAAGATTTGATAATGGATGGAATCCTGAAGAGTCATTCTTGACTCTTGAGAATTCTATGCATTGTCTGTCAAGAGGCACTTGAAAAAAATAAGAGAAACAAAGAGATCCTCTATATTACTATATGCTCTACTGAAAAATAGGAAAGGGGTTGGTGCTCCTTGAGATTGGTGTCTCTAAATAGAGGGGTTGGTGCTCCTTGAGTCGGTGCTCAGAAATCATCCATTGAGGATTTTTCAAAATAATTTTGAAATGAAAGCCTGAAAAAGGCAGAAGGTTCAGGAGTGGTTTTTCTACCCCAAGAGGGTTTTCCACTTAGCATATCTTGTGTCTCCTTCTATCTTTGTTATTCATTTAATTTTGTGCTTTACTTCTTTAAAATTCAATGCTACACTACTCTCATTTCAGTTTATATATGATTGCATTCAAATACATGAATGATTCTATCATTAATAAATGAGAACATAAGTATGGTTCTTTTCAGTTTCAGTTAAATTTGTTAAAGACATTATTAACACTAATTCACCCCCCCCCCTCTCAGTGTATTTTCACTCCAACATCATTGATGGTGCGCATAATTTTGTTGAGTCCCGAGAAAGAAACTAGAACTAGTGCAAAGGAGAAATTTGTTTAGGACAAGGAGTAAGGTGGATGGAAAATGTTACAAGGTGATAGTGGACATTGGCAGTGTAGATAACATAGTCTTTGAATACATGGTGGATAAGCTGAAGATGAAGAGTATAAAACATCCTAATCCATATAGGGTTTCATGGTTGCAGAAGGAGCATCATCTATTGGTGAATGCAAAATCTCTGGTAAGTTTTCAAATTTGTCAATATATATATGAAACTATGTGTGATGTGATGTTGATGGATGCCTGTCATATTATTTTGGGAAGACCATGGTAGTACGATAGACAGGCTTTCCATGATGGGAAATTGAATAAGTACACCATCAAGAAGGATGGGAAAGAGTATATTCTAAATCCTTTGAAGGATAAGGAAGAGGAGAGTGAAAGTAAA
Organism: Sequoiadendron giganteum; assembly: GCA_007115665.2. Classification (NCBI taxonomy): domain Eukaryota; kingdom Viridiplantae; phylum Streptophyta; class Pinopsida; order Cupressales; family Cupressaceae; genus Sequoiadendron; species Sequoiadendron giganteum. The sequence continues at coordinate 156,808,216 of CM021100.1, read as the reverse complement.
CCAAGGGTATTCTTGGTCAGTGGGAAACAATTTCTAAGAGATCTTAGAAAGGAGAAGGCATGTTTTTCCACCATGCCCAAACCTATAGGAAATAAGGAAAAATAAACAAAAGAAGAGATGCCAGGTGAAATTCATGAAATAATAGTATGAAGATATTTTGTTGGATGAGTTACCCAATGGATTGTAACCAATGAGGGATATTAGTCATTGTATGGATTTGATTCCAGGGGCCAACTTTCCAAAAAAAGCACATTATAGGATGTCACCTATGGAGAATGAGGAGATTAATAGGCAAGTGCAAGAGTTATTGGATAAGGGATTGATTAAAGAAAGTTTGAGCCCTTGTATGACTCTAGCAATGTTAACACCAAATAAAGGCGGAGAATGGGGCATGTGTACAAACTCCAAAGCTATAAACAAGATAACAATCAAATATAGGTTTCCATTTTCAAGAATGGGTGATCTAATGGATTGCTTTAGTGGAGATAAATACTTCACAATAATTGAATTGAAGAGTGGTTATCATCAAATAAGGATAAGGTAAGGAGATGAGTGGAAGACAACCTTCAAGATAAAATATGGATTGTATGAGTGGTTGGTGATGCAAAAGAAGAGCACCTCCAAAATAAGAGTGGTGTATGAGAGGTTGGTGGTTGATGATATTTTAATTTTTATTAAGACAAAAGAAGAGCACCTCCAAAATATTTAGTTAGTTTTGTAAAGATTAAGGGAAGAAAAGTTGTTGGTTAATCTGAAAAAGTGTAGTTTTATGAAAGAATAACTAGTGTATTTGGGTTTTGAGGTGTCTAGTAGTGGTATGAAAATGGACCCAAAGGAAGTGAAAGAAATCGTTGATTGGCCTTCACCAAGGAGTATGTTTGAAGCCAAGAGTTTCCATGGTTTGGTGAGCTTATATTGGAATTTCATAAGGAATTTCAGTGGTATTTGTGACCAATAATAGAAACAATGAAGGGTACTAGAAAAGAGTTTGTGTGGATAGAAACAATAGAAAGGAGTTTTAATATTTTGAAGGCAAAGGTGATGGAGCAACCTATATTAACACTTCCATATTTTGGAAAGATGTTTCAGGTTGATTGTGATACAAGTGGGACAACAATAGGAGGTTTTTTGAGTCAAGAGGGAAGACCCATAGCATATTTTAGTGAGAATGTCAATGAGCCTAAAAGGAATTATTATGTGTGTGATTAGGAATTTTATGCAATTATACAATCACTTAAGACATGGAGGCATTATTTTCTACCCAATGATATTTTCTTGTACATTGATCATCAAGCTTTGCAATTCATCTATAGCCAAGGTAAGTTGGATCAAAGACATGTGAAATGGGTTGAGTTTATTCAAAGTTATTCATTTGTTTTGAAGCATAGAAGTGGGAAATCAAATAGGGTTGTTGATGCCTTGAGTAGGAGATGTTTTGTGTTGAATGAAATGAGAGTGAGTGTTGTTGGTTTTGATTCTATGGGAGAATTGTATGAAAAGGATGTTTATTTTAGGGAAGCTTGGGAAGCTTGCAAGAACTCGATGGTGTTAAACAAAACTCCATGGTTGGAGTATTTTATTTAGAAGAATTTTTTTTTCAAAGGGAAGAGGTTGTGTATACCTCAAGGATCCATGAGAGAGAAGTTTTTGAGAGAAAAGAATAGTGGAGGTTTGAGTGGACATTTTGGAGTGGATAAGAAGTTGGTACAAATGACATAGAGCTATTATTTGGCTAGGAATGAGTGTAGATGTGAAGAGGATAGTGCAAGGTTGTAGAATTTGTCAACATGCCAAAGGAGTGAGGTAGAATAAAGGATTGTATCAACCACTACCTATACTAGAAAGGCCATGGGAATGCATTAGCATGGATTTTGTTTTGGGATTTCCATGTACACAAAGAGGTGATGATTCCATTTATGTTGTGGTGGATAGGTTTTAAAAAATGGTTCATTTTATTCCTTGTTAGAAGTCTAGTGATGCTTCACATATAGCTAATTTGTTTTTCAAAGAGGTAGTTTGGTTGCATGGTTTGCCAAAGAGTATTGTCTAAGATAGGGACACTAAGCTTGTTGGTCATTTATGGCATACTTTGTGTAATGTCCCCCATTTAGCCAGTCATGGATATATGTGTTGTTATCCTATTTTCTCATGGTCCCGTAGGCTAACTAGGACACAAAAGGGATTCGAGGGATGTTTGGCCTAGACGAATCCAAGATATTTATTATTTAATGATAAGTTTAAGTTATAAAGTTAAATTAAAATATTTAACTTTATCGTTATTTAATAACTTCAGTGGGACTATAAAGTTAAGTATTAAGAGTATTAAATGTCCCCTTTCTTTAAAAAGGTGCATGGGCAACTTAATGAAGAGATTATAATATTAAAATAAAAGTGATGTGTATTATCCCACATTGCCTCTAAGTTGGATTAGCTTCTTGGAGAAACAAATAAATATAGGCTATGAGAGTTTTTTAGAGTAGGCTTGGATGTGATTAATATTATGTTGTTGGATTTCTTGGAAATCTGATTTATTGGGCTATGAGGATGAAATCCCTCTTTGCCAACATTATCTTCGCTGTTGGAAGATACAGTCAGGAGGATTATGGGGTGTTTTCATCCAAAAAACACAATGAGCTTCATTGGCGAGTTTGCATAGATTTTTTACAAGGGTTTGAAGTGTAGATCAAAAGTTGGTACATTTTTCTACAGTAGCCGTGAATAGTGATTTTGCTACAGTAGCCGTGAATAGTGATTTCGCTACAGTACCCATGAATAGTCATTTTGCTACAGTTGCAATGAATAGTGATTTCACTATAGTACTCGTGAATAGTGATTTTGCTACAGTACCCATGAATAGTGATTTTTCTACAGTACCCGTGAATAGTGAAATTACTACAGTACCACCAAGATTCAAAAATATATGAGGTTGGGGATTGAAGGGAATTAAGAGTCACACTTCTTTTTGTGCGTGGGCTTTGTGGAGTTTGCTATGTTTCTGTTATGCCTCAATTCCCAGGTCTGAAATCACTTTAAAAATCTGCTATATATGTCTGTAATCTGCTCTTGAAATATCAATAATTTATTGAAGTATTGAATGCTGCTATTAAATGAGTTATTTGTATGCTTTCTTGCAAAATGTTATATTTCACATTATTGTATCATGAATGGCATGTGGGAAGTTCAAACAAACAAATCAAGATAAAACACAAACATTGAACCTTCATACAACAGTTGGGTACTTTAAAAAAAATATATTTGGGGGAACCATTACACTTTGTGGAAGAAAATGCGAGTATAGTTGGAGTTTAGCTCATTCTACCATTTGCAGACTGATGGTCAAACTGAAGTGGTGAACAAGAGTTTAGGTAATTTGTTGAGGTGTTTGGTAGGTGATAAGCCTAGTTAATGGGATTTGGTGTTTCCATAGGTAGAGTTTTCCTACAAAAATTCTATTAATAGAAGTGCAAGATAGAGTCCATTTAAAATTGGGTATGGATACAATCCAAGGGGAGTAGATGAATTAAGAGATAGTGCAGACTTGAGGAGTGTTGTTATAGAAGATTTTTTTGTGTATAGTTAGGAGTTGCATAAGGAGGTGAGAGAGAGTTTGGAGAAAACTGCCAAGAAGTATAAGGAGAATGTTGATGTAAACTGAAGAGTATAGGAATTCTAGGTTGACGATCTAGTAATGACACAATTGAGTAAGGAAAGGTTTCTATAGGGAACATATAATAAATTGAAGTGGAAGAAGATAGGTCCTTGTAGGATCTTAAGGAAGTTTTCATCAAATACATATGATATTGAACTTCTAGATGGAGTTGATATTTCCCTAATATTCAATGTTGCAAATTTGTATGAGTATCTGGAAGAAGAAGGCGATGGTTCCAAAAAATCACATGATGCACTAGATTGGTCACTTCAATTACCTAAGAGGCAAATGTAGGAGCTAGATCAAATAGTTGATTCACGCATTTCAAAGAAAACTAGGAGGAAGGAGCATTGGGAGTATTTGGTTCAATGGAAGAACCATGCAATTGATGAGGCTTCACGAATCAATGTAGCAAACCTAGTGAAGTTTGGGATTCCTATCTTGAATGCACCAAAATGTTCCTGAGTTGTGCACTCATGAAACATTTCATTTACCTGGGGTGTCTGATGGAGGAGAATCCCAAGCATATAGGAAATTCTCATCACCCAAAATATTTGTAATTTCTTTTTCTAAATATTTTCTTTCAAATTTTGGATTTTTGGTGTGTAGATGAATTGTAGCATTGACTTAATGCATTTTTGAACTATGTAAAATTCATTATAGATCAAAGAGTGCTTTTGGCGGGGCTTATTTTATTTATTTTTTCTCTTAACTACACTCCCATGGTAGTCATTTTATGGACTTGCGGTATCATAGGATAACTCAAGAGTTATCATTGAACCACAATGGTTAAGTCTTGAGCTGATGGTATTGTGATGACTAGAGAGAAATTGGTGGTCATAACATCTACCTCACGATAGAAAATTTGGGAGGCATGCAATATTGTGGGGAACTCATTAAACCACAACCTTGTGGTCATCTACACAGACCATCACAACTTTGTGAGATGATCTGTTAACTATAGATATCCTCTAATATCAAGGGAAAATATTTGAATTGGAAATAATGGAATCCCAACGGTCATATAAAGTTTGATTTTGGTGGGGAGAATAGGGAGATGAGGGATACAAAGAACAACAGGTTCGTGTTGAACGAAGGTCGAGGATAAATTGTTGAGATTGAATTAGGGAATGTATGGAATATGTAGAAGATTCTTGTAAGGGGGCATCTTGACATGTAAATGTAATATGTTGATGAATTAAAATTAGAAATCGTGAATGCAATAACAATTTTTAATTTCTTCTTGTTTTGAGTCATTTCTAGAAGATTGGTTAGCCTAATAAGGTCCACCATTCTTGACCTACATTATATATTCCTTCCTATGTCTTCCCCTATAATCTAGAAAAACTTCTTTCAAAACTAAAATTGATTTTCTTTAACACAAGTTGTCATCTACATGAAATGAAAATGTGAGTTCATTTGGTTTTAATTTCCTTTCATTCCAACCCACTCTCAAAAAATCAATACCTATCTCAAGGAATCTCCAATTAAATTAAAATTCATCAATTAAAATGAATAAAATAAGATTTTGAAACATCTAGACCTATTAAATATGGATGGCAGTGCTTTTATGGATTTCTTGCTTTTATGAATAAAAGAAAAAAAATTCCCAATCTAGATGTCCACCTTCAGGTTCCCTAATTTTTAGGATTCTTGGAATTTTAAATTTGGAGTTACAATTCAAATTAGAGGTCTCCAAAAAACCCACGCCTCCATTTTTGTTTTCAAGCTTTTTGCTTTCAAAGCATATCCTCCACTATCTCCCCTTATCCCGTTTTTTCTCAAATTTACTCCAAATTGAAAATTCAAATTTTCAACATGGCATGACATCCAAATGCACATAAAAATATGAATTTCACAAGACAAAAAATGAAATTCAATTCACACCAAAAATTACAATTAAAATCAAATATCTTTTTGTTGACACAAGATAGCCACTATGCCATGGATGCTCCTGCATCAAACACCCATGGTAGAAGAAAAGTGATCTCATCACTTTCCAAGAGGATATCCAAGATGAGTAATCTTGGCCTCATATAACCATGAGGAATCCTCCATATTTATCCCAAATAATTTCACCAAATACTCCATGTATTGCCTTCTCCTTGTGCTTCTTTTCACCCTGTTGTCAAGAATTGATTCAATTTTTCATCCTCTAAAGTAGGTGTGAGTGCTTGTGGCTGCTTAATTGCTGCAAATTCATCATTTTAACCTTCATGAAATATTATTAGGTCTGAAATATTAAAAATTAGAGAAATATTAAGCTCATTAGGTAATTCTACCTCATGCATTATCAGAATCATGTCTTTTCACAATCTTGCATGGGCCAAAAATTTTAATCTTTAAGCTTGTTGTATGTGCCCACTAGAAATATATCCTTTCTTAAATGCACCATCACTTCATCTCCAACTTGAAAATATTTTTGTCTCCTTTTCAAATCAGCATTAGTTTTATAAGAAAAATTCATTTTGTTGATATGTTTTCTCACCTCATCATGTAGGCCTTTCATATGCTCTACAAAATCCTCTGCATCTGCACTCTTTTTCACATCTTTATTAATCTTATTCAGGTCTAAACCAAATCTTGGGTTGTGTTGAAATATTTTATGCCACCCTTGGATTCATATCTTTTATATTGCATAATATTCCATTACCGCATTCCCTCAGGGATGTTTGTTTAGTCCTATGGGTCCTTGGCAGGCCTGCAAGGTAGGGGAGAAGTGAAGAAGTTCACCGCCATACCAAAGGGGTCAAGAAAGTGGTAGCTCAGGGTAGTGGTGAAGGTCTACCACTAAACCACAACGGTTAATAAGAAGATGCCACAAGGTAGAAGTGAAGGTCTATCGTGCCACACTGCGATAGTTAATTAGAAGATGCCGCAAGGTAGCAGTGAAGGTCTACTACCAAACCATGGTAGTTAATTAGAAGATGTTGTGGGAAATGGTGAAGGTCACTGCCATACCATGACATAGAAAGAGATAGCGCAAGGTAGCGGTAAGTTCACCGTCATACCATGATAGTCAAGTGATGTGTGGTATAGTAGTAAGGAGGCAATTAACTACTAAATGTGACCCATTTCCCTGCAACAAGTATAAAAGTGGTGTACGTGATAGAAGACAATGGTGGAGATCAATTGATTGGTGATCAACGGTCAGGTTTTAATCTTGCATGAGCAATCTGATCTCGGCCATCCATGCTCAATCTGATGGATAATATTCAAGCTTCAATAGTCAATTGATCCTATTCATGATATATTTACAAAAGTAATGTCTCAACGATAATTCCCAATTACCAAATCAAATTTGATTGACTTGGATCAATGTTTCATGCCTTTTCAACACTGTTGGGTGGAGTCGTTACTCCTTGATGTGTTGTAGAGGCCATATTCTTCTATCAGGGTATGTTGTCCTAGATTTTATTGTGGCATTCGACAGTCCCAATCCCTACATTCATGTGAGTCATCATTCTTGAGATGTGCTTGAGTTGTCAAAGCCTTTATGGATAGTTATGTTGCTCTATAATGGGAGCAATTTAGATCATTTTTTCTGATTGAATTCATCTTCTCTAACCATAGTTAGTTTAGGGTTAGGATTTGAATTCAACTCTTCGTTATGCTTGCACCATAAAGGAAAATATTGTATCTTTATTATAGGTTCTTCTTTTGGGCTCCTCTCACAATTTTCTTTTGCAAAACCTGCATCTTACATTCTACCATTATAAATTTTGGCTTTTATGCCTAATAGCAATAAATATTACTATTATCATAGGCATTTCTTGCATGTTTGAGTAAAATCTCTTACCTTCATGTTTGAATGCTTATTTAAGCTGATTTTTTTATTTTTTTTGCAATTTGAAGAAAAGAAGAAACACATTCTATCTTGGTGCATCACCTTCTTTTACATTTTATGTCTCTTTCTATCCCTTTTCTCTATGATCTATTAGAATAAAGTAGTAATAAGATTTTCATTGTGCTGGGTTAGACCAACACATTTGCAGTTAGTTAGAAGAGGAAGTTGACCTTCTCAGAGACTTAACCTCAATTTGTAAGGTCCCACACCTTGAGGTAATTTCCATTGTGTCATTATAATGTTTAACTCTTGTTCAGTAGGGTGCAAATTTATGTGACAACAGAATGATACCATTAACAATTTGAAATGGTGACTTACCTGTGCTTTTGTTGATTGAGTTGTTGTAGGAAAACTCAACTTGTGGTAGGATCAAATCCCACCCTTTTGGTTTGTGTCCAACCAAGCATCTCAATAAATTCCCTAAAATACTATTCACCACCTTCGTTTGACCATCTATTTGAGGGTGGTATGCTAAGAAAAAAATTAATTCAATGTTGAGATTCTTCCACAAATTCCCCCAAAAGTAGCCAACAAACTTGGTATCCCTATCTGAAAATATACTCTTTGAAATTCCATGAAGCCTCACAAATTCCTTGTAAAACAAATCTACAACATTCACAATGTCATTAGTCTTATTATAAGGGATAAAATGTACCATTTTAGAGAACCTATCTACCACAAAAATTATGAAATCATGTCCCCTTTGTGTCCTTGGAAAGTGAAGAACAAAATCCATACTTATGTCCTCCCATGGCTTCTCTGGTAATGGTAGTGGCTGATACAAATCGGTGTTTTGAATCAATCCCTTTTGCACTTGACACACCCTACAAAATTGCACATATTTTCTTACATATTTCTGCACTTGAGGCCAATAATACTTTTCTCCAACAAGTGCAATTGTCTTATCAAAACCAAAGTTTCCTACAAGTCCACCACTATGTTTCTCCTTAATTAAATTTAACCTCATGGAACTTCTAGGAATACACAATTGGTTAGCTTTGAACAACATACCATCTTGGATTAAATAATCCAACCATTTGGTTCTATTTTTTGCAATAGGCTCCTTGCAAGCCTTCCATGCCTCACCAAAATCTAAGTCTTTTTCATACATTTCTTTGAGCTCATTAAAATCCACAACTTCAACCTGCATTTCAATCAACAAACCTTGCCTTCTACTCAAAGCATCAACAACTCTATTGGAATTCCCACTCCCATGTTTACAAAAAAATGTATAACTTTATAAGAAATCAACCCACTTCATGTGCCTTTGAATCAAATTCCCTTGACTACTCAAGTATTGGAGTGCTTGATGATCGGTAAATAAAACAATTTTTTTTGGAAAAAGATAATGTCTCTATTTCTTATGTGCTTGAATGATTGCATAAAACTCTTGATCATAAACTGAATAATTTTTCCTAGCATCATTTAACTTCTCACTAAAATAGTAAATAGGTTTACCTTCTTGGCTCAAAATAGCCCCAATAGCATTACCACTTGCATCACAATCCACTTGGAACACCTTGCTGAAATCTGAAAGTGCTAAAACATGTTGCTTTGTCATTTTACTCTTCAACAAATCAAAAATATTTGTTGCCACTATAGTCCACTTAAATTCCTTCTTATCACCCCTCATAGTTTTAGTTAGTGGTGCAGATATGCTACTAAAACCTTTGATGAAATTCCTATAAAAACTTGATAAACCATGGAAAGATCTCACCTTAGTTATCGTTCTTGATGTGGGCCATTCTATAATTGCTTTCACCTTTTCTGAATCCATCTTAATGCCTTCACTTAACACCAGAAAACCCAAATACACTAATCCCTTCTTCACAAATCTGCATTTCTTAAGATTAATCAAAAATTTCTCTTCTCTAAGCTTCTCAAACACACACATAATATGTATCAAATGATCCTCAAGTTTTTTTCTTAAAAAAAGAATATCATCTAAATAAACTATCACAAACCTTCCAAGAAACTCTTTCAAAACTTCATTTATGAGTCTCATGTAAGTACTGGGTGCATTAGTTAGCCCAAATGGCATGACCAACCATTCATACAAACCTTATTTCATCTTGAATGAAGTCTTCCAATAATCTCCTTCAGGTATCCTTATCTGGTGATATCCACTCTTCAAATCAATCTTGCTGAAATATGTTGCTCCACTCAAGCAATCCATGATATAAATCTGTACTTTATTGTGATCTTGTTTATATCCCTAAATTTTTTGCATATTCTCCATTCTCCTCCTTTATTTGGTGACAAAACAATAGGTACTGCACATAGGCTTAAACTCTCTCTTACCAAACCCTTCTTCAATAAATAAATAATTTTTTTGTTGACCTCTTCATTCTCTGTAGCTGACATTCTATAGGTTGCCTTGTTTGGAAAAAAATATCTAGGAACTAAGTCAATTTGATGACTGATTTTTCTCACTAGTGGGAGTCCTTCTGGTGCATTATCTAAAACAATATCCTTGAAATCTTGCAGCAAATCAGAAACTTCTACAGGAACTTCTTCAACAACTTCACTATTATTTTTAGGAATAATAGAAAAATAAACCTTCTCATGCTTCATACCATCAAGAAATCTCCTTGCATCAACTAAGAAAACTCTAGCATTATCACACACTTGAAAATTTTCCTCCTTCAAAGGCTTCAACTCATGCTTCACTCCATCTTTTACAATTGTGTATGTGTTTGCACACATCATGTATGGATTTTCTATCATATTGCCATGGTCTTCCAAGTAAAATATGACAAGCATCCATAGGGATGATATCACATAGAATCTCATCATGATAATTCCCAACCTTAAAATTCACATTGCATTGTTTATTCACTAACAACATTTGATTATCTTGCACCCAAGCAATCCAGTATGGTTTTGGATGTTTTCTCCTTTCAAGCTTCAACTTTCTTACCATCTCATCAAACACAAGATTGTCTATACTTCCACTATCTACTATGATGCTACACAATTTTCCTTCACACTTGCACCTTTTTTTGAATAAATTGTTTCTTTGCATAGGTTCACTATCTTCATTTAGGAGTGATTTCCTTGTCATCAAAACCTCTCCATCTTTTGCCTCTTCAAATTGTGAGGAAGGTGTCTCCTCCTCATTGATATTTTCTACCCTTCCTTGGTATTCTTGGGGGTAATCATAGGCTTGATGTCCTTCTTCTCCACATTTGAAACAAGTGTCTTTGAATGGGCCTCCACAATAACCACAACCTCTACCTCTACCTCTAAAATTTTGGTCTCTTGAGATTTTTCCTTCTTCATATTTTTCAGCTCTATTGCTGGCCTCTTCATTCTTGGAGCTCTTTTGCTGATTTTATTCATTCTTGTAAGTTCTTCCTCCTACCTTGCCTCCACACCCTCTTTCCTTATGATTGTTTTCAAACCTTTTATTCATCCTTTCTTCTATCTTCAATGCTATTTGATAAGCATATTCCATTGGCACAACTCTGACAAGTGCCATCTCTTCTTGAATGCTTGATCTCAACCCATTTATGTATCTTGAAACATTTTCATTGGTTTCCTCTGAGCATCCAGCCCTTATAAGAATTCTATGGAATTCTTCAATCTATTCTATAATATTCTTCTTCATTTCTTCAAACCTTGCATCCTCTTGAGCAATTCCAATTCATAGTCTATAGGAATAAATTGTCTTTTCATTTTCTCCACCATCTTATCCCATTTGCTAATTTTATCTTTTCCTCTTCTTTTGCTTTCTAATTGGACCTCTCTCTACCATATTAAGGCATGTCCTTTCAACCTTGTCTTGGAAAATTTCACTCTATCAGAATCCTCTATCTCTTCAATTTTGAAATACTCTTCCATTACATTAAGCCAATCTACCAATTCCTCTGGATTTATATTTCTAATAAATGTAGGCACATCCATTCTAGGAATTTTCCCTATCTTTGATAGTGCAATTACTAAAGGATCACAAGAAACTGATGTTTTCCTTGCACTTCCTTGACTCCCGAATTGACGTCTAGCTTGACTAGCATTCTTTGTGCTTTCATCTTCATCATCACTTCTTGGGTCTCTCATTCTTGTAAATCCCCTCCTTATCTCTTCTTGTAAAGTCTCAACCTGCCTTCTCAAGGCTCTAAAATCATCATCTTTGACAAAATTATTTCCTTTTCCTCTCCCTCTTCCCCTACCATGTGGTACTCCACTAGCATACATCTCTGCAACCCCACAACTCACAAGTCCTGATGTCAACTACCTCTCTCTGACGGTCTATTTATACACTAAAGATCAATTTTATCTGATACCACTATTGTATGGAGCTAAGTAAAATAGAATATTCAATTGAAACTAAATTTAAATAGCTCAAAAAAACCAAGGTATGTGCAGGATCATCATGGAAAAAATAGGCCCTTAAGTGGCAAAAACTTCAGAAAAATCAAAGTTAGGAATCTTGACATAAAATTTTGAATAAGTTATCTATATTATTTCAAAAATATGTAAGAATAGAATTTGTAGACAATTGAATGTAGTTTCTAAATTACTAGGTTTATTTACAAAAAAATAAAATCTATTTGGTGAAAATTTGAAATTTCAATACAATAGTACTTAAATTTCAGGGAAAAAATAAGAAGTAGGTGTCTGTCTGACCACCCTAACCACATTAAAATGAAAATATTTTTTTATAATATTTTAGATATAAGTAGAGGACTCATGTATCGATGTGATGCATATTTGTTTGTAATTTTTTTCCAAGTAAATAATTAATTATAATTTTTTATGACAACTTTTAAAAAATATAAAGACTCGTATGTCTGACCACCTTAACTTGGTCAAAACTTCATGAATTTTATTTATTTATTTTTAATCTTATATTATGCAAAGCATAGAATGTGATGCATGTTTTGGATTCAAAAAATATGTTACCATTTGAAATCTATAGATGTTTTTCAATCAGCCTAAAAAGCAGCACTGTAGTCGCAATTCAATAGAAAATGAATAATAATTATTTATTAAATTCAAAGTAAAGCATAATTTATATTGGTGGAAAGCTAAGAATCTCCTTTAAAAATCCTTTTTGTTTCATCAATTTTGGGTTAAAAAAAAGTCGTCAGCCACATACCCATCATATTGCCACTTTTTGGCCCATCATGATTTTGCACATACCCACCATTGGAAAACACACTACACATGAAACAAATTCTTGCAACAAATATTGCAACTGTAGTTTGCAACTTGCAACCAACAACTTTAAATTCAATTAATTTTGCAAATGAAATTACAATCAGTCCAAAACGAAAATGGGCTGCAACAAGCCCTTACAATACATCATGCAATCACAAAAAAAATTGATTTGCAACAAAAAATCAAGACCCTACAAAAAAAATTCTCTCCACCTCCTACAACAACAACCCTCTCACAATCTCAACACTTCAATTTTGCAGCTACAAGTGATGTTTATGCCTCTACAACCAATCTCCAATATACAAAAAAACCATGAAAATACCTTCCTAGAGGTATTCTATGCCTTCCCATGTCTTCCCCCATAATTTGGAAAAAATTCTTTCAAAAATGAAATTGATTTTCTTTAACACATGTTGTCTTCTACATGAAATAAAAATGTGAGCTCATTTGGTTTTAATTTCCTTTCATTACAACCCACTCAAAAGATCAATGACCATGTCAAGGAATCTCCAATTAAATTAAAATTCATCAATTAAAATGAATAAAATAATCTTTTCAAACCTCCAAAACTATTAAATATGGATAGCAATGCTTTTATGGCTTTCTTTCTTTTATGAATAAAAGCAAAAAATAGTTTTTCCCAATCTTGGCATCCACCTTTAGGCTCCCTATTTTGTAGGAGTCTTGGAATTTTAAATTTGGAGTTACAAGTCAAATTGGAGGTCTCCCAAAAACCCATGCCTCCATTTTCTTTTTCTGGCTTTTTTCTTTCAAAGCATATCCTCCACTATCTCCCCTTATCCTATTTTTCTCAAATTTACTTCAAATTACAAATTCAAAATTTCAACATGACAGGACATCCAAATGCACATAAATATATGAGTTTTAAAATAAAAAACATGAAACTCAATTCACACCAAAAATTAAAATTAAAATCAAATCTCTTCTTGTTGACACAGGATAGCTACTATGCCATGGATGCTCCTGCATCATTTTATTATCAATTTTATTTTCTGGTGTATTGTATGGTGTATTTTATTCCATAATGAAAGATCACTTTCTACTATAGAGTGGATATAAATTCTATGAGGAGTTATACAGTGATGTGTGAGTAAATATGTGAACCAATTCCAATTTTATTTTGGTTTATCTTTTGTCTAGTGTTTAAAATTAAATTGAATAAATTAATTCCAGGTTGGAAAATATTGTGTTGTAAATTTTTACTTTATGTTGTTCAAAGTTAAAGGGTTAAGTCTATGGAGAAGAGTTGTGGGTGGTGGATACAAATATAAAAATGATATTTAGGTGTGTAGAGGAGGAGATTCGACACCCTCAAGATGACGAGGTATCAAGGGGGAAATGGTCATCAACTACCTCAGGGATCAAAGCTCGGGTGACAAGATGAGATGATGAAGAATATTTATTTATATTTTATATAGAATTAAAATATGAGAGTTTCAGAAAGAGTAGATCATAGAGGTCTTCTGGATAGTCTAACAAGCTCTCGACCAAGAATGAAAATGTGACATGTGGATATCCTCGTAGTGCGTTGGAATCTTGTATGAACTGAAAACTAAGAGTATCCTAGAAAACAACAAGATGACTACTACTATTCTGATTGCTAAGAAATTTTAAGGATGCATAAAAATAATTAAAAATAAAAACTAAAATAATGTAAGCTAAATGAAATGTAAGTGAGAAAATGAGAGAAGAAGAAGAAATTTCTCACAAGAAATTAAGAAATGTAGCCTCCAACAAAGAGATGTCTCCAATACCTACTGAACCAAATGGAAATGAGGTGTCCACCTTTTAGGAGATGAAACTTTGGGATCTATTTCACACTTTAGTTCACTAGGAACCTAGATTCCTCAACCAAATGACTTGATTGAGGAAGGGTAATAGAGGGTTCCTATTGTAATTAGATGGGGGTTCAACATTAAATGAAGTTTCAAAGAAGAAATACAAACACTTATGCACAAAACCCTAGAAAATTGAAAGCATGAAATTAGATTAAAAAAAGAGAATGAAATATAAGAGTGCTTGGTAGACTGATGGAATTAAAACAAGGTCTATAACTCTAAAATTCTTCTTTTTGAAGTGCACTAGGACTCATACGCCAAGTTAAGCGATTCATTCTTACTATAATATTTTGGGCAAAATCTGGAATCTTCTAGTGATTGAGCAATATCTACAAAAAAATGCCAAAAGGGGGCTAGGTAGGGTGATTTAGTCTTGTTACTAGGGTTTTAATGATATTTTTTTAGCCTCTAGTGATCTTTTGTAGCTTATGTCTTGTCTGGTCTCCAAGTCTGAAAGTCTAAATTTTGGTCTATAGGTGAGTTTTCGTGAAGATGAAAACTTCTTGACAACTTTGATAAATTTTGCAACTTTGTCTTCAAAGGATCTTCAAGATCCAATTCACCTAAATATGCAAACACGCATTAAGAGGAATTTTTTTTGTTTTGTTAGGGAATAGGGGTTTGCCTTGGTCAAACCCCATTATGGTTATTAAACCTTGAAATGAAATAGAAAAGAATGAAGGAATGATGAATGAACAAATGCAATATTGTAACTCACCAAACCCTTAAATGAAGGCTATAAATGTGTATGAAATGGCTAGAATGAATGTGTATCTTGAATCTTGATTGAATGCTTACTTGAATCATGAAAACCTACATCACAAATGTTATCTCACAAACATGCATGATGCATAAAGACTTTGAAATTATGCTTGAATCTTGAATGCTACTCCAAATGATTGATGATTTTCTCTTGAATGCTCTTGATCTCATAAAATTTCCTTAGGAATACTCCCTTGATGAATTGAAAACTTTCTAGGAGAAACTATGTGAAATAACCTTGTATTTATACTTGTTTATGCCTAATTTCCAAAAATTACAACACTACAAGCTGACATTAGATCTAGGATAATGAAATCCTGCTAAGAATTTGAATTAAAATAGGTCCAAGTTAAAGTGGGAATCATATGCTAGTTTGGGTGTATGAGTCCCAATGGCTTAAACCTAGGACGCAGATTTCAAGAAGTGCCTTATTCAATGTAACATTTAAAATTAACTCTCGAGACCTAGGTGGGACCCATATGTCCAGAGGGGAGTATGAGTCTCAGATCCCTAGATTTGGAACACATAACCAAAAAAATTAAGTTATAATTTTTCATTTGTCAAATGTCAAGATTATCCATCAAAAAATGCTTTTAATTAGGCTTGTGGATGCAAAATAGGGCCAATTAAGGCATAAATGAGCCAAATTTTAGTGAGGGACCAAACAAGTGTGAAAATGTAAAGGGATATATTTTTCTACACTAAATGTAGCCCCCACTTTAGTGAGAGGATGACCTTGTGTCAAACTCACACTAAAGTAGACAAATTCACATCAAGAAGGGTCTAAGTGTACCAATGCTAGTGAGATAGGAAGACAATGATCAAGAGGGATGATCAAGCCCCCAAGATCGAGATCCTATGGAAAACCAATATAGACACAAAAGAAAACACATGTGAATGATGTATGAAGTAACAACAAGATACAAGCATACACTACCAAAGACATAAAGAAGAAATAAAAAGAAAAAGAGGGTGGATCAAGCCTCAAATGTTTGTCCCACTCAATGTGGATCAAGCCTAAGCTATTTTTCCAAAAAAAAATTACAAGTGGAACATGATGTCCACTATGCAAAAAAAATTCACGCTCAAATAGGCTAGTGGAATTCGGTATCCACTAGGTGATCCCCCCAAAAAGTGAGACACATGCACGCGTGGTTGGTATGTGCCCACACAAACAAGCAAGTGGCCATGGGAAAGTCATGCCTATGGTTGGATCTCATATGTACTAACCATACCAAAGCTATAAGTCTCCTGATAAATTTGATAAGGTGCCACACAACAAGAAAAAAAATATACATGAGGTAAGAAAAACTTTGTATGCTAACACCCATGAACAAACATGTTGGCTCCACAAGCAAGAAAAGTGTGTTATGCAAGGTGGCCATATAACAATCATTGTAAAAAAAAATAGTGTAAGGTACGTTCAAAGTGGTTTTTCTTAGTTCATATAAGGTCTCAACCTAGGGAACATCGTGTCTAATGTCTCCAAGAGAGGACCAATCGAAGAATGGAACATTCACAACTTGGGGAATGCACTCCACTTGGAATTTCCACTAAGAGGAATATAATATGCTAAGAGATATCACACTCTTTAAGGAAATAACACCCAATGTCATCACCAAGAGAAAGATCCATCACATGAAGTAAGAAGACCATACAATGAAATATGAGAATAATGCCAATGTATGCTCCCACTTTAAAGAAATTGCTAAACACCATGCTATGAGAAATTACTTTAAAGTAGAACATGATAAATGATAACAATAAAAATGACATGAGAGCTTATTTGGAAATCCATATGCCACATCATATGTTACCAAAATAAGCTACTCTATGAAAAAGGGTTTCCCCCAAAATGAAATCCCAAAAATAACACATAAGGGATCCATGGATTTGGGGTCAGTATGTATTTGCTACAATGTTGTTAGAGAGCTCAGAAATGTCATCGTTCCTTGAATACTCATGGATCAAGGAATAATGACACAAAGAGAGTGAAAACAAACAAAATATTTTGGGTCAACATGGAAGAAACCTAAATGTCTCAACACCTTGTATCATCCCCAAAAGGAAAACACAAGATGAGTGAAAAGATAAAGGATAATATTTTGGGTCAACACAGAAGAGACCTAAATGTCTCGACGCCTTGCATCATCCCAAAAAGGAAAACACAAGACAAGAGAAAAGAGAAAATTTTATGACATATAGAAGAATGTAGATACACATAGAGGAATTCCACAAAGAGAGAGATACATCAAATAGAACGGTACGAGAGATCACATTACACACACATAACATGAAAAATAAATAAAGACAAGACTAGTAAGGCACATGAAAGTCAACCTATAGGAGGTCATATACATCCCAATATTTCTCATCATATGCCAAAGGTGGACAACTAGCCAAAGATATAACAACGAGTGTAATACTAGTACAAGGCTATTGAATTCTTACCCCCACTGTGTGCAAGACAAGAATGAGCCAAGGTAGGTGATGAGAAAGAGCTCCTTTCATTTTGAAATTATTTGAAATGAATTTAAAGCATGTAATAGTGAGAATATTATGATCCTAAAAATATTACATGGCAAGGAGTGGAAGGACACACTTTTAAGGGACTATTTCTATGATATCAAACCTTTTAAATATATTTTTTAAAGTGTGACACTGATGAATACTATGTCCAAAAATTCTATGATATCGACAATGAGACATGTTTGTGTTCTTACGATTTGGATTTGGATTTTCTCTAATGGGTGGTAATGCTATGAGTCCTTGAATTAGAAGTATGTGTAAGGTTCTTTCAGTTGCAGACATGGGATATGGAAATTTGAGTTTCTTGAGTCTGTAAGGATTTTGTTTCTTGCTAGATTCACCAACTTGTTGAGGTAGATGTCGAGGAGGAGGATCTAAAATGATCCTCTCATTCTTGTGAGGCATTGGTTGTTCTTTAGGAAGGATGACACTTATGTTGAGAGGATGATCTTGGTACCCTACTCCTTTCGTATCTTCAATTGGTATTTGTTCTAAGAGTTTATGAATTCCATTTTCATTTGTTGTGTCACATCCTTGTTCACTTAAGATCATGAATCCTTTTTCATATGTCTCTTCTAGGTTGATTGATTTTTCGCTTAAGATCGTGAATCCTTTCTCACTTTGTTAACATAGGATGTTTGAATGTTTTCTTGGTTAGAGGAGCTAGGTTCATCTATTGTAGGGAGATTAGGCTTAGTTTGTGTCTCAATTTCAATATGTAAAAGACCAAACATCTCAAGTTATGTTGGTTGTTTTATGGATGGATAAAAGGATGCATTAGTCTCAATATTGTCAATAAAATTGTTTATAAATTTATTCATGCTATGATCATCTTCTCTAATGATGTCAAATTCACGAGGACATGCATTTGGAGTTGATTGAGTATGAATGGGTTCAATTTCATTAGGGTCATTTCCAAAACACAGCTTAACACATCCACCAATGGTTTCAAGGACATCCAAAACTTACCAAATCATATATCCATAATGTAATTGAAGATTTATAATTGAGTGATTTGGAATGCAAGAGGTGGTGTGATATGAAAAATGAAATTTTGTAAATGCAATTTTGAAATTAGGCAATGCAATAAATGAACCAAATTAAGATAGAATCCTAGATCTAATGAAATGAATGAAACAAAAGCTCATAAAACTGAAATAGAGATCTGATGACAATAAAAAAAATCACATAAATGAAGCTTTTAGTGTTGTAAAATATAGATTCAGACCTGATTCAGGACTAAATCACCCAGGTGGGTGAATAAGTCCCAATTAGGGTTTTTGACAGATTCAAATAATGAAAAGCAAATAACATAAAATATCTAGAAATCTAGAAAAAAAGACCTATATGGAGACTAAATTTCCCAAGTAGGCGAACGAGTCTCAAATTAGGGTTTTCAAACTAGATTCAACAAATTTTGAGTTGATTTTAGTCTGTTTAGGTTGTATGCTCAATGACTATTTGAAAGTACAATTTTCTAATGAAATTAAATGATTCCAATTGCAAAAATGAAACCTATATGCATTTTTCACTAATGCAATGTTTAGAAGTCCTAAATGAAATTCAAATAATGCAAATCTAATGCAAAGTTAATGCAATCTAGATCTAAGACTACAATGTTCTCCAAATAAAAAATTCAAGGGTCCAAAGGTCGGGTTCACCAAAATGAACCAAATGGAAAATGAGGTGTCCACCTTTTAGGAGATGGAACTTTGGGACCTATTTCACACTTTAGTTCATTAGGAACCTTTATTCATAAACCAAATGAATTTATTGAGGAAGGGGACTAGAGGGTTCCTATTATAATTGGATGGGGGTTCACCATTAAATGAAGTTTTAAAGGAGAAATGCAAACACTTATGTACAAAGCCCTAGAAACTTAAAAGCATGAAATTAGATTGATGACATAGAATGAAACAAAAGAGTACCTGGTAGACTGATTGAATCAAAACAAGGTTTGTAACTCTGAAATTTTTCATTTTAAAGTGCACTGGGACTCATACTCCAGGTTGGACGATTTAGTCTTGCTATAGGATTTTGGGCAGAATTTGGAATCTTTTGGTGACTAAGCAGGATCTACAGAAAGATGCTAAAAGAGGCTATATAGGGACTCATATGATAGGTAGGGAGATTTAGTCCCATTAATAAGGTTTTACTAATATTTTTGTAGCCTCTAGTGATCTTTCGTAGCTTCCGTCTTGTTTGATCTCCAAGTTTGAAAGTCTGAATTTTGGTCTATAGGTGAGTTTCTATGAAGATTACAACTTCTTGACAACTTTGAAGTTTTTTAAAATTTTATCTTCAAAGGATCTTCAAGCTCCAATTCACCTAAATCGACAAACACACATCAAGAGGGAAAAATGTTGTTTTTTTAGGGAGTAGGGGTTTTCTTTGGTCAAACCTTGTTTTGATAATTAAAACTTGAAATGAAATAGAAAAGAAGGAATGATGAATGAACAAATGCAATTTTGTAACTCACCAAACCCTTGAAATGAAGGTTTCAAAATTGTATGAAATGGATAGCATGAGTGTGGATCTTGACACTTGATTGAATGCTTAAAGATTTGTCTTGAATTCTAGCTTAAATCATGAAAACCTACATCACAAATGTTAGCTCACAAACACAAATTATGCATGAAGACTTTGACATGATGCTTGAATCTAGAATTCTACTCCAAATGCTTGATGAATTTCTCTTGAATACTCTTTATCTCATAAAATTTCCTTAATAATTCTCTCTTGATGAATTGAAATCTTTCTAGGAGAAACTATGTGAAATAACCTTGTATTTATACTTGTTTATGCCTAATTTCCCAAAATTACAACACTACAAGCTGACATAAGATCTAGGATAATAAAATATCACCACAAATTTGAATTAAAATAGGTCCAAGTTAAAGCGGGACTCATACACCAGTTTGGGTGTATGAGTCCCAGTGTCTTAAACTTGTGACAAAGATTTCAAGAAGTGCCTTGTTCAATGTAACATTTAAAATCGGGTCCCAATACCTAGGTGGGACCCATACACCCAGAGGGGCGTATGAGTCCTAGATACTTAGATTTGGAACACATAATCAAAAAAATTAAGTTATGATTTTTCATTTGTTAAATGTTGGGATTATCCATAGAAAAATGTATTTAATTAGGCTTGTGGATGCAAAATAGGGCCAATTAAGGCATAAATGAGCTAAATTTTAGCAGGGAGGTTCCAAACAAGTGTAAAAATGTAAAGGAATACATTTTTATTCATATACCTACACACATAAGACAAAGTAAAATATTGGGGTTATTTCGGGGTTTACCTTAGTCAAACCCCTATTTTGGTGTTTCCACCTCCACGAACAGCTAGATAGATAAATAGATAAAGAGATAAATAGATGAGATGGAAAATGCATAGAAAAGTGATGTGATAAATTCTAAGATGCTCAAAGATACAAGATAAATATATATTACCTCCAAGTATTGAGGAAGAAAAAGAGAGTGAGAGAAATTTGTGAAATCCAAGAGAGTTGCAAAGAGTGTTGTGCAAGCTTGAGAGAAAGAGATTTTGAGAGAGAGGGAGAAAGAGATATATTTTTTGAAAATAAAATCTACCAAATCATAGGGTTAGAACATATACACGGATAACACATACACAAAGGTACATAATAAATAGACTAACATTTTTGAGTCAACAAAGTGAAAGAGACCTCGATGCAAGAGGTTATCTCAGCACTATGCATCATTCCCAAAAATAACAAGAAATAAAAAATAGAATAATTATTAAAAAGAGAGAAGAATGTGAGGATTGATTTCTTCAAGAGAGGAATGCATCCAAAAGACAAGGAAACAATCAATTTCAACAAGACTACATGACTCATGCACTAGCTTACTATGTCGCCAGGGTTCATACAAATGATAATGATTAAAATTATACCTATCATAGTATAGAAAGATTTTTTATGCTAGGTGGCCATAAATTAGTAGAACCAACTCCATTATGGAGGAAAGACACTACTTGATTAGGTGGTAGAACCAACCCTGCTATGGAGGAAAGCCATTATCAAAATGTGATAAAAACAAACCACTATGGAGGAAACCCCCTATCATTATTATAATAGATTGATGATAGAAATAAAACTTGCAAGGAGGAAAATCCCTATTACAATTATAATAAACATGTGATATAAATAAACCCCACAAGGAAAAGGGTGTTGGCAAGAAGTTGAGTCCACTTTTTGGCCAAAAAGTGGAAGTGTTTTCCCTAATTTTCATAATTTGACACATTTGACCTTAAAATTTGAAGCACTTAGAAATGGAATCTTCAAAAAAGTCACCAATAATAAATTATAGTACTTCAAGTCTAGTTTCCAAATATGTAATTTATTTCAATACCCAAATTGCACAAATTGAGTTTCAATAGGCGTTTCTAAATACCATTGTTTAAAAGTCACTTTTTTTTTACCATACCATGCATGTGTACAACATCCATATTTT
This sequence comes from Sequoiadendron giganteum, assembly GCA_007115665.2. Taxonomy (NCBI): domain Eukaryota; kingdom Viridiplantae; phylum Streptophyta; class Pinopsida; order Cupressales; family Cupressaceae; genus Sequoiadendron; species Sequoiadendron giganteum. The sequence goes on along the minus strand of CM021100.1, from coordinate 156,785,931 downwards.
GACCTAAATTATCATATTTTTCTAAATCCTTTTGGGAAAATATTTGTGACTCACTGAAGCTTGTTTTTGATAATTTTTTGTAATTTTTTATTGATTTTTTTATTGTTAAATTTTTATTAGGCATATTTGTCGTTTTGAAAAATTGTCATGTACGACACACATAAGATGACCTGAACTTATCATTTTTTTATTTTTTTTTAAATTTAAAAGAATTGTCTAAAGCTTGTTCTCATGCAATCTATTCGTCAAAATGTTATATTGATCAAAAGTTATTAAAATAGTAAAAAACCTTGATATTTAAAGTTTATCGACCAGTTTCATCAAAAATTAATTAGAAAATAGAAAAAATAATCCAATTGTAAAAAAAATTACATATTTGGAATCTGCATTGTCTCATCTAAAATGGGTTTTAATTTCATCAAAAAATTCTGCAAAAAAAGTCATCAGCCATATCTCCAAACTCAGTATTTTTCTTTGACACTGTTAGAACATTCAACTTGCAGGTCAAACTAGGTTGAAGGCCTAGGTTCAGATTCCCAATGCTTTTCTCAAACCAAAATACAAGGCAAAAAACCGACCATAAAGCAAATCCAATTTCAAATTTTAAAAAATGGGATCCCGTTTTATTAATAAATGGTATCCTGTTTTATAATTAGGATCTTGTTCCCAATATTAAATGCAGTGACCGTGGATAGGGAAATGAGATCTTGTTTTATAAATGGGATCTTGTTCCTTTGTCAACAGTTCCCACAATTAATATTGGGAACGAGATCCCGTTTGTTAATAAAACAAGATCCCATTTTATAATCAGGATCCCGTTTGTTTTTAACCATTTTATTTAAATTTACTGTGAAGTCTGCAACTTCACATGTACGGCCGAGATTAGTAAAATTGGGCTATTTTTTATCAAGCATTATTTTTACAGGTGGTGACTTGCATTTTTGATTATTTTTTTCAGAGGCATCATGTAAACCATTTTTGAAGTGGAATTGTGTTAATTTTTTACCTGTTTGGAGGAACAAAAGGTCTTCAACTTGCAATATGAATTGAGTTTTTCAAAGGAGGCATGAAGAAAACAATTTTTAAAGTGGAATTGTGCTAGTTTTTTACTTGTTTTGAGGAACACAAGAGGAAGAATTTTGTCCTTCTAGGTCTTGAACTTCCAATTTGGATTGAATTTTTTGAAGAATTTCACTATTGAAATTCATTTGTGCTTGAGAATTTTATAATCATGGGAGATAAATCTCATAATAAGAGGAGGAAGACATTGACTCCTAAAGAAATTGAAGCAAACAAAGAGAAGGAGAGACAAAGAGAAAGAGAAAGAAGAATGAGAATTAAATCAATGAATGATGGGAGAGCATCCAATTCCACAACTATTGAAGATGAAAAAATTGAGGAGACCATGGTTGTAGATGAAAATAATTTGTAAGAAGTCAATTTGGAGAAGAATATGATTATACAAGAAAGTCCTACTATGTCTTCAAATCCCTCTTTCAATGATATGGAGAATGTTTCAATATGCACAAATCCAGGTACGTCTTCAAATCCACATGTTAGTGAAATGGTAAATTCATATGTAGAAGTTTTACAAGATGTTGGAATTAACGATGTTGACATTGATAATATTCAGAGAGATGAAACTTTAATAGAATTTGTTGAAAATGAAAATGAGAATAATCCTTTTGTTTAAAATGAAAATGAGAATGATCCTTTTGTTGATGTAAATGAAAATGAAAACCATTATGTTGATGAAAATGAAGATGAAAATTTAAATCATTTTGAAGTTGAAAATGAAAATGAAGATGAAGATGAAGATGAAAATCTAGAATGTGATGTTGAATTTAATGAAAATTCTTTTTTTTTTTAAATTGAAAGTGGTGTTTTTGATAATCTTCCTGGTCAAATTTCTTGGAGGCAAATAAGAACACATGCGAATAAAATATACAACAAATTCTTTTATCATAAAAAAATTTCAATTCAATGTCAACTAATGATGCAATTGATGAGAATGCAAAAAATGAGGAAAATAATGAAAAGGTTAGGATTTTTTGTTAAACCAAAAATAAAAAATCAATCATTAAAATATGTTATGTTTACTATTTCTAGTGCCAATAGGATTGGTTGTGGTTGTTGGAACTTGGATACAAAAATACCTAGCAAGAAAGAATGGTCTACTTGCATTCGAAGATTATGAAACACACAAAAAGATTATACATTATTCACATTTGGTGGTGGCAACAAATATAAAACTAGATCGGTATCACAAAAGACCTAAAAATAAAGTGCTATGGAAAATTTCTATGGAAGAGCATGAGACAATCATAGATGCATTGCAAAAATGAGAGGATGTAGATGGTACAATGGAATAAGTAAATACAGGTAAATATAGTTTTAGTTTTATATTGTCCTTTTAAATAGATTAAATACATGTTTCAATATTGGTCAAGTGTGTTATTAGTTTAAATTGATTTAAATTGTCCTTTTATAGATCCTTAAGCCATAATCACAAAAAGGATCTAGAACATGCATATTCAACCTAGACAACATGGAATACTTGGTAAAAACAGGTAATTATTAGTTAAAATATATTTAAATACATGTTTCGATTACATATTGATATTTCTTGTACATTAATAGTTAAAATTGATTTATTATCCTTTTTTATATACTTAAGCCATCATTGCATTGATCTCATACTTTCAAACAAAAAGGAGAGGATGCCTGGATTCAACCTACGCACATGTGTGGAATACTTTTAAATGCAGGTACTTGAGTTGTGTACATATAGATAGTTTTATATAAATTAAAATATGCATGTTTTGATGATTTCATTGATATTTATTGTACCTTTTTGATATTAGGTGGTGTGAAGACCTACTACATTTTGGGCACGAGTTTGAGATGTTATTTAGATGGCATATCCAAATTTTATAAACATTGTTTTGAGATGGCATATATGTACATACATACTTACAAAATTAAACATTTTTTTCAAATTACAAATATATGTACATACACAATTACATACTCTATGTACTTCTATGTATCAAAATTGATATTCTATATATTTTGTTTGTTAAATGTGCATGTTTTCCTACTTTCAAAATTTATATTTGATTGTATAATCACTAAATATCATGCATACATTATTGTTAAATCAATTATATCCTTAAGACAGTGTATTATGACCCCTTAAGACATCCCCTTAAGACGTAATATGACCCCTTAAAACATCCCCTTATGACGTTGTATTATGACCCCTTAAGACATCCCCTTAAGACGTAATATGAACCCTTAAGACATTCCCTTAAGACGTTGTATTATGACCCCTTAAGACATCCCCTTACGACACCCCCTTAAGACGTAATATGACCCCTTAAGACATTATATTATGACCCCTTAATACATCCCCTTAATATTTTGTATTATGACCCCTTAAGACATCCCCTTAAGATGTCATATTAGGACCCCTGAAGACATCCCCTTAAGACAACCTATAATTAGTGTTGGATGCTATTATTTGTTTTAACAACTTATAAATTAGTATTCGATGCCATTATTTGTTTTGACAACTTATAAATTAGTATTGGATGCCATTATTTGTTTTGATAGCTTATAAAATAGTATTGGATTCCATTATTTGTTTTGACAGCTTGTAAATTAGTGTTGGATGCCATTATTTGTGTTAGTAGCTTATAAATTAGTATTGGATGCCGTTATTTATTTTGATAGCTTATAAAATAGTATTGGATGCCATTATTTGTTTTGACATCTTATAAATTAGTGTTGGATGTTATTGTTTATAGAATTTATTAATGCTTTTGTTCTCTAATCGTGTATGGTATTGTTTATTTCTTAAAATTTTATCTTTTTTGGTATATAAACGGATTGCTTTTGTTTTTAAATTATGATTTATTGACTAATTATTGATTGATGTGAATTGAATAATTTCATTGACTAATTATTGCTAATTATTGAATGTGCATATCATGTATATCATGTATGAGATCGCTAAATTTGTAAAGTATAAATATTAAAATGTCTTGTTAATTTCAACTTTAATTTCATATTTATATTTAATTTCACATTAATGTCCTATATTAATGTCTTGACTATGAACATAAAATGTATAAATGTATATGTCTAAATTAAAATTTCAAAAAATAATAAAGTCCATAATTTATGTAAATATATTGAGCGCATGAAATATAGTCCATTAGAGTACAACTCATGAACTAAAATCCAACTAAGTACTTGAGGAATGAAATATAAATTCCAACAAAGTACATGACAAACCAAAAATATAGTCCATGAAATAAACAAATATAACCCTTAAAATCATGTTTCTAGGTCATGTATTATCTCTATAATCAAGAGACCTCTTCACACCATGCGGATAACCTAAAACACTCTATACAAGAGAAAAATGAAATCATATGTAAGAAAATGAAAAATTATTTAATGATAATTTAATTTATAATTCATCATAAAATTAAATTACCATCATATTTGGGTCTAGATGCTCTAGTGCACCTGAAGCAACCTCTAAATTCTCTGAATCAATCTACATAAACAAGACAAAGAAATTTGAAATTAGATGCTTAAGTCTACAATTAAAAATGATTTAATTGAAATTAATTTATAATTTATCATATTTTAATTGTATTGTATTATGAGGTTGTGCACCCTCTTCTCCAGGACCTATTTGTACATGCTCAACTACAAGATGTGTCTCATGCTATAAAAGAAAAAGAATTTAAAACATGTATTAGCTCATATTATATATATATATATATATATATATTCAATTTGAAATTTAAAATTAAAGTTATATTCACAATATATAATTTATAATTGAATTTAAATATAATTAAAATTTTAAATTACCATTTGATCTGGAGCCTGCTCTGCATGTCCTCCTAGAGTTGTAATTATGTCTGGGTCAGGGCTGAAATTCACACTAACAAAGTCCTACAATATCAAAATTAAAGCATGTATACTTGAATTAGGTCTATATATATATATTCAAGTTTCCACATTTTATGTAGAAATATTTTTAAACAACCTGAAAATCAGAGGCCTCATGAGTAGTTGCAACATCTAATGTTTTCTCGATGCCCATTATCATTGTGGTATCAACCTAGACATACATGTAGAAATTTAACACTTATAATATTTACAAGTGTACATGCACATTTCATATATAGTAAATTCAAAATTCATAATTGTAAATGTAAGTTAAACAATTTACAATATAAATGTACCTTCCCCTGATCTATGATGCTCAATAGTGGAGGAGTGCTCAACAACCCCTTGGGTGGAATAGACGTGGAATCCGATTGAATCACCTAAACCAACATAAATATTTGAAACATATATGTGATTCAATTATAAATTTAAAACTTAAGTTAAAAATAATTTCATATATAATTCAAAAAATTGAAATCAAAATACCCCATAAGGGTTGCTGAGCAGGACTGGTTTCGATGTATGTACACATGGAATGAATGATTGCCCCATCATTACTATCATCTATACACCAAACAGTTTGATTGTTAAAATATATTACAAAATTTTCTTTGATATACACATTCATCAAAATTCATATAAAATGAACGTGTAGATGCATATTTATACATGTGTCGTAGTGTCCTCAAGGTGATGGTATGATATAAGAAACTCTACAAATAAATAGATGCGACCAAATGAATGACTAGAATCTCCACGTCCACCCAAACTAGGTGTGGCTTGATCAGGTCCATAGCATACTTGATGGAAACTAGTACATACATGTGGGATGAGCCTTGGCACTCCTGGAGTGGTACTCGAACCAGCTCCATAAAAGAATCCTCCATCATCATCATCTCTATTCTCCCCACTCGCTATCACAAAAGCATGTTGATCTAGTTCTTTTGCGAGTGTACTAAGGGAACCTAATGTCAAGGCCATAGCTCAATGATGCACAAGTGTGGGAATGGGAGGACCAGGAGCAAAAAAAAGGGCTTGCACATGCACGTGGCATTGAGGATCAACCCTTTCCCCTAACCTCTATTGTGGCATGTTTCCACCAACACCCTACAATGATTTAAGATTAAAATAACTGGGATTTTTCTCCATAACAAACTCTACATATAGTTTCCTCATAAAATACAATGGGCACTCCCAATTAGCACGTGGGGGACTATCAAAAACCATATACCATCGATCCCAAAAATATGCACTCATCTGTGGATGTGTGCACCACCTCATGGATATTCTAGATTTTTTTGGGAGGAATGGGTTGTTGAGTAACGGGGTCAAGAAAGTAGGGGGCTAGGTGGGATTTCATTATTTTAAGGTCTAAAATTTGTTTATAAGAGATACTGTCAGCATAAAATTATCTCATCTATTCTTTGTCTCGTCGATGCCTATCTAGATCAGAATCAATGGTCCTGATGGCATCCACAATGTTTTGCATCGCAGATGCAAAACATCTCACATGAGGTGGAATCAATTCTTGACTTTGCATAACATTGATTTGATTTTGTATGGATGCAACCTGATCATTTATGTGTTCTCGCAAGTGAGCCTCATCAGATGCAACAAGTGTTGGAGGTGGCATATTAGGTGGAGGGGGAGGTGGAGGTGGTTGTGGCTGAGGTGGTGGATTGATGATATCATCAATGTTAAAATCATCCATGATATGAGATATAAGTGTGCACCTAAATTAAATTATACAAAATTAACATACAAACTTAAAAATTTACAAGAAATAGTTAAATTTGAAACACACATGCAAATTTGTTTAAATAGGATGTGCATACATATATTAAGATCATATAAATTTGAAACACACATATAAATTGATTGAAATTGAGCATGTGCATACAAAATTCAAAATTTAACATGCACATACATTTAAAATAAAAAATACGATGCATAATTTGCATGCATACATCATTAAACTAAACTATGTACATACATACAAATTTCAAAATTTAAGAACTATATGCAATTTTACTACATGTGTACATACTAAACAATAAACTTGAAACATTCACAAAATGCTCATTTTATGTCTAACACACACACACACACATATATATATATATATATATTGCAATTTTCCATAAGGAAAATTCATGATCTATTAGATAGTCATAAAATATATAATATTATAAATTCATCATTATAAGTTCATAAATTCATGTCACTAAAAATATCCATCTAGAACCAAAATCATAAATTCATGTCACTAAAAATATCCATCTAGAACCATAGTCATAAATTCACGTCACTAAAAATATCCATCCAACCAAATTTATAAATTCATCACACAAAATATCCATCGTTCACCAAATCCATAAATTCATAACTATTTAAGATCATTGTCTTAATTTAGAAACTATTGTGGCTCTCTACTGCATCTCTTCATTTATTTGTGTTTTCCTTTTTAGAATCAGAAGTTGTCCTCTTCTCTATCCATTTTCAATGCTCATCTAAGATCCCATCCATAGCCTTGGCAACATCAACAATGTTTTGCATCATAGATGCAATCATCCTCATAGGTTGTGCGACAAATTCTTCATTTTGAATAATGTTGATTTGATCTTGCATGGTTCTAACATTGGAATTGATTCATGATTGCAAACGAGCACCATTCAGATGGTGGAGGTGGGGGGTTATGAGGTGGAGTGGGTGGAGGTGGAGGTGAAGGTGGTGGAGATGGATGGTACAGAGGTGGATTGTAAAAATTAGTGAATCAATCCATGTGATCTCTAAGATATGAGTGAACCTGCATTAGATTTGTAATTTCAAAATGTAAGATACATGTTTAGGAAATACCCTTAAACCATTCAATATAGATGGAATAATTGAATACAAATTATAAAATATGTAAGCCTCATTTATGTCTAAGGCATGTTACTTGAATGAAAATAAAATTAACTATTAATATAGGACAATTTATGAATGCTATAGTGTTTATGGTTTAGAGTTTAAGATTTAGGTTTTAGGGTAATACGATGGCTTAAGGGGATCTATGTAGTAAGGTCCTGGTATAAAATGACATGGATTTTAAGTGAATAAAATTTGGTGAAGATTCCCAAGGAAACACAATTTCATTAAGGTTTGAGGCAACTTCACAAAATTATCTTCACTTGAGCCATGTCATTTTGTCCTAGGAACTTACTAGACATAGTTCCCCTTAAGCCATCCTATCACCCTAAACCATAAATTAATCAACCTAGATCATGATTTATCTCATTCATATTATAATCTTGCACGATCTTATTATTGTTAAATTTGGTTTACAAAACTTAGGGTGAAGTTTTGGTGTCCCTTGGAATATAATGAACTTTCAAGTTAGTAAAGAACATTTTCTTGTGGAACAATTGATTGAGATAACTCTTGTTTCAACTGACCAACCTAGATCATGAAATATCATTCATATTATAATCTTGCACAATCTTATTATTGTTAAATTTGGTTTCCTTAGGCAACTTCACCAAATTTTGAGAACTTCTTTGATCCCCTTAAGAAATGTCATATTAGGACCCCTTAAGACATCAATTTACAATTTAGGGTGATAGGGTGGCTTAAGGGGATCTATGTCTAGTGAGGTCCTAGGACAAAATGACATGGCTCAAGTGAATAAAATTTGGTGATGTTGACCAAGGCAACCAAATTTCATTAAGGGCCTAGAAAAAAATGATGTCTTTAGGGTTTAGGGTTTAGAGTTTAGAGTTCATGGTTTACGGTAATATGATGGCTTAATGGGGTCTATGTAGTAAGTTCCTAGTAAAAAATGACATGGATTTTAAGTGAATAAAATTTAGTGAAGACGTCCAAGGCAACCATATTTCATTAAGGTCTAAGGAAACTTCACCAAATTTTCTTCACTTGAGCCATGTCATTTTGTCCTAGGAACTTACTAGACATAGATCCCCTTAAGCCATCCTATCACCCTAAACCGTAAATTAATCAACCTAGATCATGATTTATCTCATTCATATTATAATCTTGCATGATATAATTATTGTTAAATTTGGTTTATGAAACTTAGGGTGAAGTTTCAGTGTCCCTTGGAATATAATGAACTTGCAAGTTAGTGAAGAACATTTTTTTTTGGAATAGTTGATTGAGATAGCTCTTGTTTCAAATGACCAACCTAGATCATGAAATATCATTCATATTATAATCTTGCACAATCTTATTATTGTTAAATTTGGTTATCTTGGACTTCACAAAATTTTGAGAACTTCTTTTATCCCCTTAAGAAATGTCATATTAGGACCCCTTAAGACATCAATTTATGATATAGGGTGATAGGATGGCTTAAGGGGATCTATGTCTAGTGAGGTCCTAGCACTAAGGGCCTAGGAAAAAAATTGGTGGCATTTCCCAAGGCAACAAAATTTTATTAAGGGCCTAGGAAAAAATGATTTCTTTAGGGTTTAGGGTTTACGATAATAGGATGGCTTAAGGGGATCTTTGTAGTAAGGTCCTACAACAAAATGACATGGCTTAAGGGAATAAAATTTGGTGGAGCTTCCTAAGGCAACCAAATTTCATTTTAAGGTTCTAAGACAAAATGAATGCTTTAGTGTTAAGGGTTTAGATTTTAGAGTCCAGGGCTTAGGGTTTAGCGAACTTAGGGTGAAGTTTGGGTGGCCCTTGGAATAATGGACTTGAAAGTTAGTGCCTAGTTTATGAATATTTTTTTATTTTATGAATAGATTGACTATTTTCGTAATAAAAACATATAATTATGTATGATTAAGATTGAGTTTGATGTACATTGTAACTAGATGTTTTTTTAATTGAATATAAAATTATTTTATTTAACATTTTTTTCATTAATATTACCCACTTAAATGAATTTTATGATATAAAATGCATAATATAAAATTAGTTAATGTTGAATCAAGTATTTTATTTTAGATTGTTTGGAATTGAAAGAACCTAAAAGAACTTAGAAAATAAAAATATTTAGATTCTTTAGTGTCTAGTTAACTGGTGCAAAAATTGAGATTTTAGACTAAGAGAGATCAAAACACAAAATAGAAATGAATGTTGAATACTATCTAACTAAATTTGCTAGCTAAATTCGCAAACAAACATTGATAAAATTTATGAATTGTAACTATTCTTTAACATATCAATATTTACCAACTAATGATAGTTCTAATCCTATTATTTCAAGAACACAAGTAAAAAAAAAAAACATTTAATTCCCAATCCTCACAAAATAAGGAAGTAATACAAGGTCTATTTTTCTACCCTATTTTATATTCTCCACACTCCTTATTAAATATTGATAGAGTATTTTATCAAACTAAGGAGAATATTCTTAAGAAAAGATGAAATAAGAGTTTAAGGAAAATGATATCACTAGAAAGATAATAAAAAATGTGAAGGATGAGAAAATGGCACAAGAAGTTGAGGAATCCCAAGGAGAAGAAAATGATCATGAAGACTCAATTATCATATATTTGACTATGAAAGAGGTAGATATCTTAATGCATAAAATGGAAAGAAAGATTCACAAAGGCATAAAAGATATCAATGTAAAAGAAACTATGCAAACTTCCATCCTCCAACAAGCCTTGGGTTTAAGGAATTCATATAATTAACTACAATTTCCTTCTTAGGAAGATTATGCTCCTTCTTTTGTCCCCACTTGGCTATAATATAACATTCAAAATAGGAAAAGAATCATTAAGCCACCAAAAAGGGATTTGTCTTAGATTGCAACTATGTTGTATAGCCTTAGAACCAAGAAGAAACCAAGAAACTTATGCACCATATTTTTGGATTACTTAGGATCAAAATTTGTTGAGATTGAAAGCTCATTAGTTGATTAAGGTAATAGTTAGCTAACCCTAGTAGATTATCAAATAAATATTATTTTAATATAGGTAATAAAACTATACAACACAGTGGATGAAATCTATAGTGTCTACTATTGTATCTAGGATGGGTAAGGACTGGTAGACCAAGCAAGAATTGGATGAATATGTAATATATTGAACATCTTGTCTTAATAAATAAGACCCTCAAGTATGAAATAGATAGTTTTATCACTATTCCTATCATAATTTCTCAACAATAAGACTCTACATTATATAGGATAAAATGTTTGGTAACCTCCATTAAGCAGTGGATTAAAGGATTGCATACATATTTCTATAGAGTAATTAATAAGAGTATGGATCTTCATAGTGGTCTCAAACAAGACTAATAAATTATAAAGGATTTCAAGGATGATTGTTAAGATGAGATAACTAATCATTCTTATAGCCTTCCTCTAATTGAAATGATCTGCATGATGAAGTGTGAGACTTTAATCAAGGAAAACATATTTGAAATAAAGGATATATTAAAGTAGTTGAATGTCTAGTGTGAGGTTACATAATTCTCAATAATAAAACTTCAAGGAACTATTAAAACAAAGATAATAACCAAGGGGAAGGAGTGAATAATTTTAACACCTTAAATATAAATTTAATAAAATGTTCTAGGACTTGCAATCACTTCCAAAATATAATTCTACACCATAAGATACTTAATGGAAATGAAAACTACCTTTGAAGAATTTATAAATCTTGTGTCAATGTGATGTTCCTTCCTACATAAGGATTTTTCCTCTTATGAATTTTAGTGTTTTAATTTCACTTAAAAATCAATAACTCTTGGAATCTATTGAATCTAAAATCAGAAAAGTAGAAACTAAAAAAAATTAAGTTTGAAGATGATATTGATGTCATAGACCCTAGATGAAGCTAGATTTTGAATTTAGAGTGTGTTTTTATTTTTCTTTTATTTTGATTTCATCTTTTTAATAAGATTGATTATTTTACGTATAATTAATTATCAAAATTCATATAAAAGATAGTTCTAAATGAAAATTCATATAGCAATAGGTACTCATTTCACAAAAAATGGAACATTTTTCTAATCTAATTATAATTTAACATTGAAACTAAAGTTTAACATATCGTTTTCTCCATACAATGCAAACAAAATTTAAAAAATTTAAGTAATGCGAATGAATTTTCTTGAGCTCGAAATTAGGGTTTTCAAAATCAAAATGATTTGTTCGATTTCAATTTAGGGTTTTAGCAATTTCTTTTGTTTCAATTCAATTCAGGGTTTCAATTTCTAAGAAATTAGCATTTTTAATGCAATTTTTTCTTTTCATTTCAAACTAGGGTTTTCAAATTCAATATTTTTGGTTTGATTTGAATTCAGGATTTCAAAAAGCTTGATTAGGGTTTCTAAATACAAATTTTTAATTCATTTAAATTTCTAGGGTTTTGAAATGCAATTTTTTGTTTTGTTTCAATGAGGGTTTTCAAATACAATTTTTTTGGTTTCATCAAACAATTTAGGTTTCAAAAGCTAAATTTTGTTTCTAAAATACAATTCAAGGTTCATTTTTTCGTTTCTATTCAATATCTTCAGGTTTCATTGCATTTTTTCATCTATTTCTACAATTCCTCATTTCTACTATAACACGAAATAAAATGCTTAAAACGTCAAATAAATTTGAAAAAAAAAAGCTAAAATCATTTCTTTTATTGACAATTTCAATAAAAAATGAAAAAATGCAAAAAAATGGGGGTGTACGAGTACCTAGAGGCTATTTTTGGGTCGTTGTTGCTGAGAATTCGGGATCCCATGCATTGGTAAAAAATGAAGGTTTTTTCAATTTTTAAAAATAAATACTATTACGAAACGGGATCCCAATTATTACAAAACATGATCCTGATTATTACAAAACAGGATCCCATTTCATAGTAATTGGGATCTTGTTCCATGTTTGTTAGTTCATGACCCTCTAACAAACGAGATCCCAATTTTTAAAAAGTAGGATCCTGTTTGTCATTTAGGCTCGGGATCCCATTTATAAAAATTGGGATCCCATTTTTGCAATGCCAATTTCATTTTTTTGGCTAAGGTAAAAACTTCCACGTTTCATGGACTCAACTTTGTGCACTTACCCATAACTCCTATCACGATCATAGTTGAAAAGTGATAGAAACAAACCCTACAAGGAGGAAAATACCTATCACAATTATAATAGACATGTGATATAAATAAACCTCGCAAGGAGGAGAACCCTTATATGGATTACAATAGACACGATAAGCTTGTGAGGAATAAGAGTCTTTGTTGTTGCAAGTAATCAAGAAATAAAGAGGAAATCCTCAAGAGGGACACACGTCTCCAAAGAAATTTGTCCTTTCCCCTAGTGTACACGCAATGATAACCCGTTGGAAACTTGTTCTTTCATTGATGTCAACAAAGTGTTGTTGCATTGATGTCAACCCTTGAGGAAGTAAGTGTGTTGGTTGAATATGTTGTCAATACTATTGTTACTATTATCAACCTCTAATGTAGCAATGTTTAGTAAGTTCTTGTGGATATCAACCTCTTGTGTGGTTGAGACACTAAGAAATTGTTGTAGATGTTGAAATGGTGTTTGTGGTGCTTGGTTTCCAAGTGCTTTTAAAAAAAAATGAATAATAGAGAGTTCAGTGGCATAGTGGTGTTCCATTTTTTTGCTCCACATTTCTTCTTTATTGAAGATATTCTTGTATGTTTCATATATGTTGATCAGACATAGATTTTATATCCAAATTTTCCTATTTTGGATTGTTCAAAAGAGTAAGTTATGTTCACCAGTGTCTGAACTATGAAGTACAATTATCTAGGAGAAATGGGATTTCTCTGCATTTCTTAACATTATGGTTTTTGGTCTTGCAGATCTAGAGATGTGTCTACAATGTCTATATCTATCTTCCTTCAGATTTGTTTCAATTTTGGTGCTCTACAAGGTTGCATTCATAAGTTTCAGTGTGTGGAAGGCTAACTAGTTGTATATAATGAATATATTCTTCAAGTATATAAAGTGAAAGTTTTATTGGATTTCAAGGAGTTTATGGAATCTAGAGTGTTGTTGAGTGTTGTGTTTTATCCACAAGTCATCTTTGGATTTGATGAAGCATGTACTTAAATGATTAAGGGTGTTAACAGTTCTTTATCCGACTTGGAATGTTAGCACTAATTGTGGATATGCTTTAGTGTTTATGGAAGCATGGCATGGTGTTTCAATATAGATTTGGGTCTGAGTTAGGTTGTTGCATGTTCCACCTTAAATTATTTCCACCATGGAAGTGTTTGGTGCCAACCTATTTTGAATTTGCATGCTTGAGGTGCATAGCCAACCTTGGAGACTATTTTCAAGGTTGTGAACCATATATATACGTGATGAGTTGATGGAGGAATGGTGAGTGGAATGTGTGTGATGTGAAATGTGTTGACATAAAAAATTTGATTAAGTATAGTATGAGATTCAATGATTAGGACCACTAGAAGTTGAGAGAAAAAGGTGTATATATTCTTCAGAGTACCTGATGTTACTAGAGGCAGTGAGCTAAAGGTTGTAGATGGTCTATTGAATCTAGGAGTCAAGAAAGGGAAGTGACACCTGCATCCCCATGAACTTAAAAATAAACATATGCTTGGTGTAATACACAACATCCTTTGCCACAGACTCATGTTGTATAATCAACACTAGACGTTCTTGCCCTCTTTCTAAGCACCCATTCACCTTTTTCAAATGAAAACCACCAATCCTCAACAAAACCTTACTAGGGTTATCCATGCTTAAATAGAACTTCCTACCACTAGGAAAAAAATAAATAAAAACCGACCAGGATACAAACAAAAAATTCACCCAATACAAGAGGATGAATACCCATAGTTGATCAATCCAAATTACCAAGCAATAGCCCAAAATATACACCAAAATAACAAATAAATGAAAAAGAGCATAAAAAAATTAGAAAGACCCTTCCCCAAATGCATAAAGTCTCCACATCAACCAAGTAATGAACACCACCTCTGATCTGTTAAACCCCAAAAACATGCAACAAGAATAGAACACATGCAGTCATGGCCTCACAGGCCATGGGTTGTCATGCCAATGCCAAGGAAACATTTCATGCTCAATATTGTGCCTAATCTTTAATTGATGTTATACTTAATGTGTATATATAAGTTGGATTATTTTCAATGCCTTGAGGTAATGAAATGAATATGTGATGTGTGTGATTATAATTTGATTAGAGAAGTGTGAAGTTAAGTTGCTAATTTTTGTGAATGAAGAGCATGGCAGAGTGTTGAATCAGAATCAGATAAAGATTATTATTGAGATTCAATGGAACTCTAATTCATGCATACGCAAGATGAAAATTATAACAGTTCAAAAATAGGTTGTGAGCCACCATCTCTCTTCCATATTTTTCTTTAATGACAATGAGCATTTATGTAAATCTACTATAACCGGTTATAATATATTGTGAGCTAACCCTCACCATGGTTTTTCTCATTTTGGGTTTTCCACGTAAAAATCCTAGTGTTTATGTGTTATGTGATGTTGTGAATGTTTCATGCTTTCTTTTCTTATTGTAGTTGAATATTCTTTGGTGATTGGATGTTTAATGTTTGAATGGTTTAAGAGAATACTAATTCACCCCCTCTTAGTATTCTAGGTGTTCAACAATTGGAATCAGAGCTTGGTTCCCTAGAAGGAGATTAACCACTTTGGAAGGTCTTCGAGATTGAACACATGGCTGATAGAAAATTTCCTATTCCTTC
This sequence comes from Sequoiadendron giganteum, assembly GCA_007115665.2. Taxonomy (NCBI): domain Eukaryota; kingdom Viridiplantae; phylum Streptophyta; class Pinopsida; order Cupressales; family Cupressaceae; genus Sequoiadendron; species Sequoiadendron giganteum. The sequence goes on along the minus strand of CM021100.1, from coordinate 156,770,283 downwards.
GGAAGAGATTCTTGCTATTGATTTTATAGAAAAATATTGCATGCTTGAAAATATGGAGAACTCAAAGTTTCTCTTGAAGATCTAGAAGAAAATGAAGGTGAAAATAGAGATATAAAGGGAAATGTCAAAGAAGAAAATGAGTGTATCAAAAAATTGAGAGAGAAAATCAAGAATTTTCGATAAAGGTATAAGGAATTCAATGAGCAATTGAAACAAGCAAATGAATCCATCACTGCTTTGAAAGTGTAAGTTGAAGAAAATAAAAGAGTTGAGGAATGTTTGAATGCAATGGTGAAAAGAAAATATAATGAATGCATAAGGATTGAAGAAGAATTGGTAAACCTAAGATCAGGTCTAGAAAAAGAAAGAATTCATGAAGACAAATTCAAGATGAGTTATACAATGCTTGATGAGATGATTGCAAGTCAGAAAGCATCCAAAAAAAAGGTGGCTTAGGATTTGAAAAAGGTGAAAGATCAAAAGAAGCTCAAAATATAGAAGAGAAGATCAATGAACCAACGAAGACTAAAGATAAGAAGAACAATGGTAAGATCTGGAATGAAGCTAGAAGACCACCGGTCAAACAACCAAATGCATAAATGTACCCATATTTCAATGGATTTTTGTATTATTACAATAAATTTGGGCATAAATCAATGGAATGTATAAGTAGAATGAATCAAAATGTTCCATCTTTTTTCTGGTCAATATTTTACATAAAAAAAATTTGGTCATAAAGCAAGTGAATGTAGAAGTCAAATGATGAATGGTTATAACAATGGTAGAATGATTCAATATTTCAATGGTTATTGTTATACATGCCATGGATTTGGACACAAGGATGATAAATGTAGATCTAGAATGAATGTATGGAATATTGTTAAGAAGAATAACACATGTCACAATTGTAGTAGACTTGGAAACATTGCTAAGTTTTGTAGAAGAAAAAATACGAGGAAGGATAATTCGGTAAAAAGGAATGAACTAGTTAAAAAGGTTGATCTAGTTGAAGTAAAGAAGGAAATGGAAAAGTAAAAAGGGAGAATTTGTACCATCCTTTGGTGCAGGTGTTTCCTTCACAAACTAAGCCAAGAGCTATGACTTAGGGGGAGCTTTAATGGATATCTTTTTTCCCTGTCAGAAAAGAGGTGATGAGGTATGAGTATGAATATATGTGATGTTGATTAACATGCTTGATCTATTGGTGAAGATTGAAAAATAAAATATTATGATGTAAAATTTTGTGGAGCTTCAAAATTTGTCTATGCATACAGATAAAGTGTTGCTAGTTTTAGGGTTGAAGCATTCAATGCAGATTTAGGTCAAATGGAAAGGTTGTGTGTTTTCACTAAGGAAAAATCATTACACAAAGGAATTCGAGAAGGAGAAAATTAGTGGGGATAGAATTCAAAGTGTTCAAGATAATTCACATTTTAAAATATCAAATCCCTAATTTAGCAAGCATGGAAAAGAGATTTTAGGAATCTATTTACCCTAATTTTTGAAGAACTTTGCTTGGAAACAATTTGAATCTATTTTTCAATGGCTACATTGAGTGTTGTAAAGGTTATGAAAAAAACACAACCAAAATTCAAGAGGTATCCTATGAAATCCATAGATGATGACCCATTAGGTGCATTCTCGCATATTCCATATGGGGTTTTACTGATTGAAGATATAAAGGCTTAATTTCATGGAAAAATGGAAGAGCATTCTCCCACTAAGTTAAGTGACATATGGGTTAATGAGTTAACAAGAGACAACTTCACCCTAAAGCAAAAATATTAAACCCTAGTTGAGAAGAAACTAGATTTATGACAATGGTTCCCTAATTTCTTTTATGATATCAAGTGGATCAACATGGATTTGAGCATAATACATGATCAATTTTTTTGGACTAATATGCCAAATATTATCACTAAGGAAGTAATAAGAGAATTCACCAGTCTATGATCCACCATACCCATCCCTATTTGGATTCCATTAAAAATAAAGTGGTTATAGAGAAAATAGGTGCAACATATGACAAAAGAGCCCTTGCAATAAATCCCATTAAAAATCCAACTATAAGATACACATCTATGATGATTAGTTATAAAATTTATTATACAAACATATGCAATTCTATATTTTCCACCGCAATCAATGTGGAATATGAGGGTAGAAAATGGTGTAGATTATGACCTATGTGAGTTTCTTAGGAAAACATTAATGGATAATTTGAAGTAGACTAAGGAAAATAAATATGTGTTTAGGTATGGTACTTTGGTCATGTGCTTACTCTTTTATTTATTGAAGGAGCTTCCCATAATTGGAATTGTAAACTAGATATGAGGAACCTTGAAGATTTCAAAGAACAAGATGATGCCCTTAGTTCTTTATTTTTAGTATTCCAAAAAAGAAGGCATGAGAGAGAGAATTCCAAAGACAATAGTTGAGAGATACAAAAGTGATATAAAATTTCTTGTATCTACAAACTGATGTATTATGGAGGCAATGGAACCAATAAATATTTGGGTGATGTAGAGTAGGGAGGAAAAATTCAAACAATCACAATTGGATTAGATTCAAACAACCTTGCTGCCCTTACAACCCCAACTTAGCAACTTTTCACAATTTCATCCTATACCCCTAGTAGCATACCAAACAAAGAAAATTGTTCATATATTTTCAAAGAAAGCTCAAAACCACATGAGGATTTGCATTTAAAACACCCATTATGGTATTATTCAACATATCTCCTTTGTGCATATGCTTGTTTTTGACCATCACCTCTTAAAAATGACTGCTACATTGTAAATGGCCACAATTAGCCCTGTTTTACAAAGCAACACCAACCTAAAAATTCTTCAAGACACAAATATCTATTTTAGAGCCTCAACCAGGATTCAAAAGATTTGAATCAATAATTTCTATCAAGAGAAACAATTACTAGTTCACCAAATCACCAAACCCTTGTTTTAGGCCAATTCATGCTTGTACAATGAGGGTTTATTGAAACTCAATACTCCAGGCCCTATTTAACCTTACAAACACTTCCAACACACCATCCTAAGTCTGAAAATTCTTCACAAACTCACTCCCACACTTTTTTCGTGCTACTTCGTCAAACTCCAACACTTACCCTCCATTCTTGGCTTAAAACATGCATAAACTTAACTAGGGCATCATTTTAAAATCATCCAACTTCCTTCCTTGCCCCTACAAGACACACAAACAAAAATACCTACACATAATCTTGTCATTCCACCAATTTATTACAATTTTCATTGGGTGGAATGGCCTAGGGTTCCATTTCTTCCTCTCAAAACTCCAAATTCTGAGTTTACCAACCATTCACAAAAAATTGCTTACAAAATACACAAAACCCTATGAAATTCAATCAAACAAAAACAAAAAGGCTCTTAACACATGTATATATCCAATTAAAATCACCTTTGATAAAAAATCCTTAGTACATACACATATAGATCTTGGGAGCAACAGATTACCAAAAAATACACATAATTTCACAAGGAAAACAAAGTTCTTAATGTTGCTTGATATCAAAATTACAACTATAAGCATGCCTCAAATTGTGTGAGGACTTTCTAAACTTATCCCATCAAGGCACATGATTTCTAACTAGTTTTTGAACCACTTGACCATTGGTCTTCCAACTTCTTGCATTTTTTGCAGTTTTACAATATTGCATTCTGACAACATTTAAAAATTATGACATTGTTTGCAAAAGGGACCCTACAAGACTTAAATTACATCACCAATGATCTATTATGGACTTATTTACATAAAAAAATACTCTATCACCCCAAAACCTATCAAAGACTTTATTTACAAAATGGACTAACATGGTGCCCCTGCACTAGTGGGTTCCTGAAATGGGTTATGAGGAGACAAAAGTAGATCTTATTAGTTATGTTGATATTTTGTTAAAGAGCCCCAAAGACACAACAAAACCTAGATATGAAACTTATGAGGAAAAATTTGTGGTAGTTCACATGGAATAGAGGAAACCATAGATCAAGAAGAATGTGGACAAAATGGTTGATGCAAATGCTAAGGAAAAGGATCTTTCTAAAGAAAGAGTGCAATATTCTAGAGAGAGCCAAGGTAGATCTAAGTGTTGTAGAAGAATCTAGTAGCTCAAAGAGATTTGGTAGGATTACTACCACTCCTCCTTTTGACCAAAATTCCTCCAGAACTTTTCCTTCTATTGGAGAGAAAAGAAAGACAACTGCCAGTCCTCTACTAAGGGAGAAATCCCCTTTGGTTGTACACTCCATTAGATCTAAGAAGAAGAATATTTCCATTGTTACATCACCTACTTCCCCAACCAAGAGAAGAGTGAAGAAAAAATCAATGAGAGAGAAGGGCATAGGCATAAATATTTTAGAAGAAGAGGTGTTGGAAGAAGATGAACCCCCATTTTCCCCCAAAAGTAGTGATGCTTCACAAGGTGAAGCTAGTTCCAAAGGAAAAAGATATAACATTATAGATACCAAGAGTAAAGAGGAGATAGAGAAAGAAGCATTCAAAATACATATGAGGGAAAAGAAGAAGAAAGCCAGAAGGCTTCTCCAAAGAAGAAGAGGAATGCACAAGCAAAGAAGACTTTGGTCAAAAGAAAGCAAGAGGAACAAAAAGAACCGGTAAGGCCTCATTCCCCCATGAAGTTAGATGCATTATTTAAATGTATCTTGCTAATATGGTGAAAAATTGGATCTAGTCCAAATGCAAGAGCAAGAGGATGGATCACTTATTTTTCAAACCAATATCACTTCAAATTATCCAAAATATGATGCTAAAAACAACCAGAAATGCAACCTAATTATTATAGAAACTATGATGAATGTTTTTAGAGCATAAAAATTTATGTACCTGGCTAGAAAGTTCTTGTTTTCAAGATTGGAGGACTAATTCGCCTTCAGTGGTGAATGGTTCCTTTTAGGTTTTTGGTAAATTGATTTTAGGATCTTGTACCTTGATGTTTGCACTCTTGAAATCCTAGTTATCAAGTTCTAGAAGCCTGTAGTTAATTTTGTAGAGCTCTTTATGTGATCTTGCACTTTGAATGTCAACTTTAGCAACTTTGACAACTTTGCAAATTTTCTCCAAATCTTGCTCCAACCTATAAAATCTGTAATATTGAATGGGGGTTTGTCTCAGTCAAACCCCTTGTAGGTAATTAAACCAAATGATGAAATGAAGCATGAAAGTGCAATAATGTAAATGATGTCACCTTGGATTTTGTCTTATGATGTAAATCTGCATACTAACATGTAGTGGCCATGAAGAATGTAGATCTTGGATGTAGGATCATGCTTGTAAATAGATCCTCAATGCAACATTAACTTCTTATCTCAACACACACATGAATGCATTAAACCCTTGACATGATGATAAGACCTTGAATTACTATAATAATGACTTGAAGTCTAACTTGTAATGCTTTGTAAATGCCTTTGAAATGCTCTAATGATTGATCACTTGAATTCTTGAATGACTCATAAAATTGATAGATCTTGTTGTTAGGAGGAACAATTTGAATTCACCCCTTATTTATACTAAATTAGGAGATTAACCCTAAAATTCAAGAAACTAAGGCTGACACCACATTTGGAAAGAAAGGTAATTAAATTCCTACCAGAATGAAATTCAAAAATTAGGATCTCATTAAGGGAGGACCCATTCACCACCAAAGGTGAATGGGTCCTGTCTAAGTTTCTTGGATTAGGCTTCGAGGAGTTGAAAGAAGGCCAAATAAAAATTCTAGATCACTAGAAAAAAGGGGCTTTTGTTAAGAGAGGACCCATTCACCACTAAGGGAAAATGGGTCCTAGCTCAGCTTACCAAGACCAAATTTGGCCCAATGAAATAATTTTATATTTAATTTATGATTTTCAGGAAGGATCCTTGAGAGGTGTCAAAATTAAGGCCTAAATAGGGGGTTAATAACTCCAATTAACCACAATGAATTAAGATCACCTAGATAAGTGTGAAATTTCTTTAAAAAAAATTTCAACACCTAAACAAGGCACACATTAGGTACATTTTGATTGAAAAGGGGCCCATTATGCTTAATTAAGCAAATAAGTCCTAGAAAAGTGTGAAAGTGTATCATAACACTTTATAACACCTTTACAAAGGACCAATTGAAGCATGATTTAGTTAAATAAAGGTTCTAGAATAGTATTAATGTGTAAAATACATTGCAGCACCACTCCAAGACACCATTAGTTCAACTTTAAGGCCAATTATTCAAGAAAACAAGAAAAAGGAAACCTTTTCCGTTACTACACTTGCAAAATGAGTTGTTGAAGGAGATTATAGCTCTATATAAAGATGTATATGAGGTGGACAAGGCCACCATCATTGAAGCTATATTCAAGTATATTATTGTACTTGAAGTTGATATCCAGAATATCAAGAAGGATATTCTTGATGATTTATGAAACATGTTGTTGGAAAGGAGACAAGAGGAAATAAAAGAAGATGAAAGGATAAAAGATGAAGCCTTGAAAAGATTTGGTGCTCCATTGTCTAAGGATGATAGAGACACATTGGCTACTATATTTAGCAAGGAGCTAAGAACAAAACAAAGGGTTACAACCCTTACGGGTAAGATAAATATGATCTTGAGAGAATCTAGAAGGAAATCAATGATAAAGTAGAGGTTGTATAGAAGCTAGGATTGAATCTAGTAGTTGAGGAAGAAGTGAATGATGATACCACTACTCTAGAACCTAATGTAGAGGAAAAAGTGTAGACAAATGATGCTCAATATGAGCATGAAACAAATGAAGAAGTTGCATAGGATAACACTCCTCTAGAAGTGGAGGACATGATAGAGAGAAGTGTTGAAGAGGCAATGATTCAAGAACACATTGTAAAGGAGAACACCATTACTCCTCCTTTGACACAAGAATAAGTTACTCCTCTGGAAAACAATGAAAACATTATAGAGGAAGAGAAAAAAAACAAGGATGATGATGATAAGAATGATGATGTGAAGAAAGAAGAACATGTGGAGAAAAAGGAAGATAAGGATGCATCTAGAGATGCACTAACACAAACAACAAAACCTTCAGACTCTAGTAATGCTAAAGATAAGGATGCAAAAGGAAAATTTGTAGAGACTACTAAGGTTTTGGGTGAATCCTCTGGCTCCTTTGGAGATTCCTTGAAGAATCTTCTAAGCATGTAACCCCAATTTCAACCAAAAAAATTTTCACAAATTTTGTAATTACCAATGCATCAAGGAAATGTTGAGCTAGATAAGATCTCTCCCATCGATAAGCTGCAATTGGGAGACATGTTGCATGCATCCATGAGAAAAAAAATCATAGAGACACACCAAAAGAGCAACAAACTAATGGAAGAAGAAGTCAAATCACTACAATAAACCATACCCAGTGTAAGTATAGACACATATCTTTGGTATGGATAATCTCAAATTGCTAATTGATTCTTTCAAAATGTATTCATCAAGACTGAAGGAGGAAGCAAAGAAGGAAGTAGACAAGAGGATTTATGAAAAAATAATGTTGGAAATAATGGAGAAATGTGTCATTGCACATAAAAAATAAATTGAATTACTAAAGGATTTTGAAGGTTGTATTGATGAGGCTAAGGTACTTTATCAATATGGCATGAAGTGGCTCAGAGCCACACAAAGCATAAGGAAGGAGATAGAATCTATTGATTCTCAAATAAACTCTGCCTCAAGTGCTTATGATCTGGAAGCTAATCTAACTGGAGAGATAAGGAGTACAATAGAAGACATGCATAAGAAATTCTTCTAGCTGTAAGCAAAGAAAGAGCATATTATTCTAGAGTTTGGATAATTAAGGTATCTAGTCAACCCTAAATTCCTACTTGTTTCAAAATCTCCCCCGAGTTTAGATAAAGCCAAAAAGATGAATCTAATACCTGCTACTCCAAAAGAGGGAGAAGAATTATTGCTTAAGATTGAAATGCAAAATAGGTTGCTTGTAGAGGCTAAGAAAGAATGGGGAAATAGTAGGCAAGCCTGTGAAGATCCATTGAAGAATTTACATGCATCAATCACCTTTAGTTGATTCATCTTTTATGGTTTTATGAATTTTCAACATTTTTTTTAGATTATTTGTACATATGCAAACAATATAGAGAATTTTTCTAGTACCTTTTTGGTTTTTGCTTCAATATAGTCAATCCATTATTTTCAATTTGTATATATGCTTACATTTCTCAGGGGGGGTTCTAGTAATAGTCAAAACAAGTTGTATAGGTGCCCTTTTCCCTTGATGTCAAAGGGGGAGAGTAGTTTGGAGAAAATTTGGAGATTTTTGGCATATTTCCATCAATGAGAAAGGGGGAGATTGTTGGAAGATTGGAGAGTTTTTCATTGATGATGATGTTTAGCAACATGAGCATGGAAGGTACATAGTGATCTGTTGTAGTGTTGTCATTGATTTCAACATTGTAACTCATACAAATATTTTGGTTGTAGACCATTTTGATCAGTTCTAATAGGTATTGAGAGTTGATAAGGAAGACATTTTTGCAAGATAATTTGGTTTGGAAGATTAGTTGTGTGGAAATTTGACAGTGTCAAATCTTCTTGTTCAATGTCATAATGCATTATTTTTTGGTTTTGCACCACCCTGCAAATGAATATATCACTCTTCACTTCTAACATAATTTTGGTGGATGTTATCTGTATCTAATTCCAAGATTTCATCTTGATTGGACAAATAGTTTAAGAGTTATGAGTAACAGAGTTCGACGAAGCAATTCACAGTTATTTTTTGTATAGTATGTTTGTGTGGGAGATTTCACACTTCTCCACAAATGAGCATTTGGCATTGTGCTTTTGAGGATAAGTTTCCAGATGTCTGTAGAGAATTAGTTCCATATGGTATCAATTTTTAAGTCCACGTGTCAAGATATGGATACACAATTGAAGGTTTTTTTCTTTTAGGTCTTATATGGAGCCAACCTAATATGTTTGATGCTATACAAAGGTTAAATATGTATTACTATCTTATGTGTTATCTAGTATAGGTCCATGTCTACCTATCTTAAGGTGTTCTAAGATTTTAATTATGGAACATTGCGTAGATGAAAAGTTTTGGAGCTGACAAATTGCATTTTGAGTCTTACATCTAATTAGGATGACCTAATCAATATTATACTTGATGCAAATATATAAGTTGGATTGTTTTTGATGTATTAAGGTAATGAAATGAATATGTGATGTAAATTTGATCCAAGTAGTCAAAATTTAAGTTGTGAATGTTGATTTGAAGATCAGATTTGTGCAACGAATGAAGAGCATGGAAGAGTGTTGAATCATAATCAAATAAAGATTGTTATTGAGCTTCATTGAAACTATAATTCATACATATGTAATATGAAAATTGTAAAAATTCAAAAATAGGTTGTGAGCTACCATCTATTTTATATCATTTTCTCTATGGACAGTGAGTCCACCTACAGTGAGCATTTTTGTAAATATACTATAACCGGTTATAATATATTATGAGCTAACCCTCATTGTGGTTTTTCTCATTTTAATTTTTCCACACAAAAATCCTAGTGTTCATGTGTTATGTGATGTTGTGAATGTTTCATTCTTTCTTTCCTTATTGCAATTGAATATGCTTTGGTGATTGGATGTTTAATGTTTAAATGGTTTAAGAGAATACTAATTCACCCCCCTCTCAATATTCTTTGTGTTCAACAATCTAAAATACATTTGTGGATTTCATATTGTAAGATGGGGTAAAATCAAATAGCATAGATAAAAGTGATAGCCAAGACAAATCTAAGCTATTAACCTCATCCAAACAAGAGAATACAAAAACATGGAAAATAATAAGCTAAAAGCATTCAAATAAAATAGTCCCCTTTGAAGTTGCTTCAGTTCTCTTGTCTCTCCTATTTCTTCTTATGCAAATATTGCCCTCAAATTTGTTGATGAAGTTGTGAAAATAGTAAGCACGAAAGTTAGAGATAAAAATGGTTGTTAAATCAAAAATGGAGGAGAAAGGTTGCTTTTATAGACAACCATTCGAACAGATGGATGAGATAGATCTTCCAGAAATATTCTAAGATCAATGGATGACGATTCATGAGAGGGAGGTTACAAAATGGATGCCCAAGATTGAGTTTCTAGAAAGATGCCAAGATCTTCAGTTGAAAATTGATGCAACCAGAATATGTCATGCATGGAAAAGATATGATGTCGATGGCTATGACGCCCAATGACTATGAAAGACATGCAGGACATGCAAACTGTGACAGGGGATCTTTGACCAAAATGGAGGGATTTTAAATTATTTATTTGAAAAAAGAGAAGGACAAAAGGCAAATAAATAATTTATTTGAGGAAATGAAAAAGGAGATTTAATTAAATTCATTAATTTAATTTAAAGGAAGAGATAGAAATTAAATATGGATAATTAATTTGGATCAATTATTTAAAAGAGAAGAATAAGACATAATTAAATAATTTCATCAATTATTTAATTATAGAAGAATAAAAAAGTCAAATAATTATTATTATCTGACTATAGACAGGTGATGAAAGATAAATAATTAAATAAATAATGTTTTATTTAATTATTGAAGAAAGAGGGTATTAGTGATGCAATTAATTTATTTTAATTGATCTGGATAGAATAGAGATTAGAAAGTGAATTAATTAAATAATCAAAAAAATATTTAATTAATAAAAGAATATGATTAGGAATAATTTTATAAAATTATTTAATTATTAGAGGATGACGACTAAGGAAAAATGTTGCTTGCAGACTTAGGACATTTTTCAGTGTCTACATTTTTCTCCTCTTTGACATAATGCAGTTCATCCCATTGTGTCAAAGAAATTTAATTCTGAAATATGCCTCAGTGTAAAGAGAAAGGGGAAGGATGACTAGGAGGGTTATGGTATGCCCCCTCGAGAGGACAAGCAGGTTCAAAGAATACGGATGTGCTCTCGAAATGGAAGATAAGACTAGAGGATGAATGATAGATGAAATGTTACCATGGAAAATACAAGGGAGTTGGGATGTTAGTGTGAAAAGGGGAAAGAAGATAGACAAAAAATGATAAGGGAACCAACTTTCATGCTTACATTTTTATATTTATCATCATTGAGAGTCAAAAATTTCACAAATGGACCACAAAAACCATGGTATGACATAAACCAAGGTGTGCAAGGTGACCATTTGGGAGAGACAAACATTCAAAAAGACAAGGAATGTCCCAACTCATACTAGGGACCCAATTGTCCTAGTCTTTTTGCCAAAACAAACCATAGGTAGCAAACAAAGAAAAGAGGCCATGATCCATCATCATCCCTCTAAATCCATCGATAGGAGAGGAGACTAATAACATGAACCAAAACCAATCGAAAAGATAAGAAAATCCAGACTAACAAAGTGTTTTCCAAGATAGTGTTTTCCAGTGATAATGGAAATTGTTTGATTGATTGATTAGGTTGACCAAGATGACTGAGTTGATTGATAGGTTGATAAGGATTGATAAAGTGATTTGATTGACCATGCCTAGCCTTAGGAAGGACACATCTTGATGAAGGCAAGATTGATTGACCAAGTTGATAAGATTGATTGGTGTGACAAAGTTGATTGACAAAGATGCCAAATTGATTGATAATGATAAAGCCCGGTTTTAGGAGGGACACATCCTGATTAAGGCAAGATTGATTGAAAAATTCAACAAGATTGTCTGTTTATTTGACAAAGATTGATTTATATGACCAAGCGATGTGAGGATACCCAGCCACAGGAAGGACACATTTGATAAAGATGACCAAGTGACAAGTGTTAATGAGGCACCTATCCGTAGGAAAGACATATCTTGTTTAAGGTGAATGACCAAATTGACAAAGGCCAATCTCATGAAGGACACATCCTGATAAGAGACAAGAGATAAGACTGAATGAGACAAATTATATAATGCCCCATTCCAGCTGAATGACCGGGTTTATGGATGATAAGATAATTGATTGATGGCAGATTTAATTCGTTTGTTGTTTCAGTTTAAATGATGATTGTTTTCGGACCAACGACCCAACTTGATGAACCCTAAAGGACTTGACCTAGGGGGCCTCAAGGGATCATTGATAGATGGCCTTGCCTACGTTATACACGTAGAGACCTCATAGTCCAACACAACTTGACTTTGTCTTATTTGACAAAATATTGAGTCATGATTTTATTTGGACAACCTAAAGGGACTGACCTTATGTCTCGGGGACCATTTAAGGTGAACCTTGCCTACAGAGAAAATGCACAGAGACAACGTAGTTTGACCACTCTAACAAAAATGACTCAGACTTAGACTCTGTTTTTGAGATTTTTGAAGTTTTCTGATGTTTTTGGATTTTGAGGATTTTTATGATTTTTATGATTTTTTTGGATTTTGAAATGTTTTTTATTTTTTTGGATTTTGAAATGTTTTGATTTTTTTAGATTTTGAAATGTTTTGATTTTTTTGGATTTTTTAAAAAAACATTTTATGGATTTTGAAGGTTTTAAAGGGCTGATACCATGTATTACTTCCCATGAAGATGTAAGTCAAGAAAGTTCCCCTAGTCAGGTATAGGACCAATTTACTATGTACGAGGGGAAGCGGTGAGAGTGATGGGTGGATATGAAATTGAAATATGCTAAATTTCAATGGTTTTCAGGCCATGGAAAAGATGACAAAGCTTTATTATGGATGAATAAGACTTTGTTATAGATGATAGCTATAACGATCATGAAAAATGTATGTGAAAGATACCCACAATCAACCAGGAATGCATGCACAAGGATCCAAGGACAAACATGATCTTGCCCCTAGTCAAGTTGAAAACCAATTGATAGGTGATGATGATGACGACAACGTTGTTTGAAATGGGAATGACACATCTCAAAACAACATGAGGATTGGGAAAGACATATCCCATGGATGACAATGTAACTAAAGGATCAAGGTTTGTAGCAAGGTTGGGAACAAAGCCAATGAATGTTGTGGATGACATGCTAGAGTGCATAGCAAGATTGTATGGATTACGATTATTGCATTGGCAATGAATAACCTTAGGACTAGATGGGATTATGGAGGGAACTTGGATAAGTGGATTAGAATCCTTAGACCAATGACAAGGGAAAACCAAGCCCAACGATAGGTAAAAAAGGATAATGGATTTATTTTAGTAAAGGATGGGAGACATGAGGATTATTAGATGGAAGAATTGGGATATGATCTCCAAGGACTATTTTGCATAGGAATAAAAAAAATTCTCCAAGATATGGGTTTGGATAAATTCTATGAAGGTAATGACATGATATTTCATGGGCAGTGTATGACCAAAGGATAGACATGCCAATAATTTTCCCAAAGCATGATTTATGTTTGTACCCCATTTCTTTATCAAGATCAAGGTAGTTGGGAGAATGGATGGAAATTATAGGACTTAGATGGATAGGTGGAAGTGTCATAAGAAATGTCATGTGAAGGGTATAGGAGATGAGACAACTTGCCCCCAAGCGTAATGTTCCACATAGATAGTTGCTCTTACACATGACGCTTGTTTGCCAGGTTTTCATCATGGTAATTATCCAAAGCACCATAAAAATGGTTTTCACTATTGGACAAAAAAAATCTCTTTACTTTTTTTATTTTTCTCTTTTTTTTTTGATGTCACGCAAGATGCCTATTTGCCAAGTTTTCATCAGGGTGACAATTTTTTTGATTTTTTATATCAACTTGATTTTTGTATGATCGTTGATTGCTTTTTGATGGTGTTGATGTAGATACTGGTGTCATGATATTCCAATAATGACCTTTTGTGGATTATTTGTCTTGTCAAGATCATATCACTTACATACAACTGATCGATGCCATTGTGATCCTTTCTGATACTAGAGTTGGCCTTATCAAAATATGCACATCATGATAGAATACCATGGGAGTCCTTATAATAAAGAGTTTCTGCCAAGATGTGACAAATTTGTGAGGTATGATTTTTGGAATGATGGATGATGGTAGCCGTGGAAGGATTATTTGGACGTTTAGATGTAGCAGTTTTTATTTTCCAAACTTGGGATGGTGGATAATGGAGTTTGGAATTTTGATTGGGATAGTGTTTGGAACCAACACTTTTATATGTCTTTCTTGATGACCATTTTGAAGGAGGTGGACATTTATCATATGTGGGAGTCCTTTTTTTGTGTGGCTCCACATTTTGATTGACTTTTGGACTTGGAATTATTTTTTTCTTGATCTATTTTTCTTTGGGATCCATTTTAACTTCATTTGTCCACTTGGATTTTTGTTTGATTTAGTGGCCTTTGATATTTGGTTTTGAACTTTGGATTTGTAATAATTATCTTTTTGTTGGTTCCAAATGGAAGATTTATTCATTTTGGAATGGTGGTTTATGGTGTGGATGGAAGGAGTGTTGACAAAAACCTTATGAAAATGACTACTCATGGCCCCCATTTTGATGTTTGTATTAGATAAAGTTTCCCCCAATATCAAGGAGGTACCACTAACATCATTTGATTCTCTTATTGAAGAATAACCAAGACCTTGATGTCTAGGATTTGCATAAAATTGTATTGGTTCTCGAATGACTTGCTCATGTAGGCCTAGTCCTCTTCCTTGATATTGCATACTCTGAAATATTCTATTTGCAATGGGGTACTTTTTACTTTGAAAGAAAGATGCGAACCCATCATTATTTAGTTGGAAACCATTACTCAAAATTTCTCATCTGTAAAAAATTATGCTTTGAAAAAGGTGGATGATCCCATTTGATAGGATATTTTAGACTTATCATTTGTCATGCTTGTTTCTTCTTGATCATTTGGGATGTCCATGGTAGCTTTTGTGTCTTCTTCTTTGATTCGATCCATAGTAGCTTCTTTATGTTCTTCTTTGACTTGTTCCATGGTAGCTTCTATATGTTATTCTTGATCCATAGTAGCCTTTTTATGTTCTTGTTTGACTTGATCCATGTTATTTTTTATTATTATCTATGTGTCCAAAGGAGGCAAGTGTCTCATCTTGGTAAATGGATGTGTTTTTTAGTTGGATAGGATCGAATTCAAATTTTTGATCATGAATGGCATAAACGTCGATGAGTGGATCATTTTCAACTTCATGTTCAAGGGTAGGATCTTTGTCAAAATAACATTTGTCTTGGATGACATGATTGGGAATGGGATCTTGATCAAGGATAGGTGCATTTTGGATGCCATGATTATCTAGAAGGATCTTTTGGATGGACTTAAGGATGGGGTCATGGGATGGAATACTTTGATCTTGACATGAAGGTGAAGCTATGATGTTATGCTTTGGACTTTTTTTTTGACATGTATCCTCATGTTTAGGAAATGAAATTTGATTTTGGACAAGGATATGATTTTCTTGGAAATAATGGAAGTTCAATAGCAAGATCTTTTTCAGTATTGGTAGGCAATGGAGGACATGATGGTGACAAATGGTTGGATGGTGTAGGATTAGAAGTGGGATTGGATTGTTCAACTTTGTTTTCATTTAGGAGTCGAACAAGTTCCTTTGCTAGTTGTCCTTGGAGAGCATTAATTAATGTGCTTTTATTGGATGGTATTGTAGTTTGGGATGGAGTGAATGGAAATGGGTTAATGGATGATGGATTAGGATAAGATGTGGAGGATTGGAATGGACTAGTGTATGATGGATTATGATAGGATGTGGAGGATTGGAATGGATTGGTAGAAGGTTGGTTTCCCTTGTCAAAGTTAGGACAAGGATGAATAATGATCATCTATTGGGGATTAATGGTATGGATTGTGTCAAGTGACTCTTGATAGTGAGGGTAGATGGATGAAGGATTGGAGCTTATGGATTGTTGGTAAGAAGGGTATGTGAGTGGTTGATATTGACGATTGAGGATTGATTGGTATTCAGCTTGACTACGAAGAAGATCATGGTAAATTCAAGAAATGGTCATGAATTATGATTAGGATGGATAAGGAAAACTTAGTGAGGACCATACAAACTTGTGACCTTTGGATGAAAATGCAAGGTGCCAATGCAAAATAGATATGAAATATGCTATTTTTTGTGATTTTCAAGGATATAAGGATCTAAAGTGTCAATGTACATAACACCAAGATTAAGGAATGGTGGAATGATAATGACCCTATGACCAAAGCATATGATATGCAAGGATGATGATGACCAAAGGATATGTTTTTTTCTTAGGATAATATAGGGATGTGGAGTGATAATGCAAGGATAATAATGAACTTATGACCAAAGGATATGACATGCAAATGAAGCTAAATGCTAAATGATGTAATATGGTATGGGAATAAGCTATATTTTTGTGATTTTTTGGATTATAAGGATACGAGGATGCAAGATGATCATGCAAGGATAATGATGACTTTGAGACCAAAGTGTGAAGCTAAATGAAACTAATGTATGAAAAGGATATCAAAGGTGGACTAATTAATGATGAAGGAAAATGATAAGGAGACTAAATGATGCCAAGTTAATGATCAAAGGTAGTGATGCAACTAAGGCTAAGATGAAATTTAAACTATGTTTTTGGTAGTTTTGGGATAAAGATGCAAGATGAAAGTTCAATGTGAGTCCAAGACTAAGGATTGATGGGATGATAATGAAGATATGGTTAAGGGGGGTATTATATGAATGATAATACTAAGGATATGAATTCTAAAATTTGAGACAAAGGATGGCAACCAAGCTAATGTAGGTCCAAGATAACAAACCCAAATGTCATTTACCTTTGTAGTGACCAAGATGATGGATTTGACAAGGTGAGTCTAAACTAGGACACAAGTTTGAGACTCAAATTTGATAAAGGTGATAATGAAAAAAGTTGATAAAAATGAAGGATTAAGGTCAATGACAAAATGGATAAGCAACCAAGGATTGTCCAAAGGCTTGATAATTTTCCTATGTCTAAAATCTAGAAGGTATGTGCAACCTAAGACCTAAGACTAATTATGCAAGGAAAAGGTGACCTACGGTGCAATCTAAAATGTAATGCAATCCTAAATGAGGATGATGGAATGGACTGGTAAAGGTCTGCATGTCTTTAGTTTGGAAATCAAGATCATAGTCAAGATGATTTGGATCAGTTTTGGACAATGATTTTTGAAACTTTGGTGATCAGTCCGTTGTGGTTTTATTTCAAGAAGTTGTGGTTCACCAAGAGTTATTTTGCAAATTTGATGTTTTGGACCAGTTTTGAGTGGATTTTGACTATTTTTAATGAAATATGACTGGAAAACATAGAAAATAGTATCAAGCACTATGCATTGGTCTGGTTTGATGTGAAAATGTTTGATTTTTTAAGAAGACAAGCACAATCCTAAGGTTGGCAAGGACAATATTAGTTGAGTTCCCACTTGGATTAACCAACCACACTTATTATTAGCAAATGAGTTAGAAGCTTGGCCACATTGGCTCCCCTCTACGACACTCACTTCTTGAAGTCAACCAAGCTTCGAGTTCTCATGAATCTCCCATGACAAACCCTTCATCTCTACTAAGAATAGTGAGTATGTGGGACAACTTCAAAGGTCCGACCTCCTACACCAACAAATAAAAGGATTTTGATTGCTACAAACAAGAGGTGTCTAGTAAGGGCATCCAGTTCAGGGGGTACTATGATAAACTACCTCATGAGGTCTCCCTACCCTTAGAACAAGGGGTTACATATCATAAAGATATTTGGGGGAGAGCTATCATGTACCACATCATGTTGATTGCAAAATTTCTTTGCAATCACAAATTTTTATAGCAGTTTAGAAGGACTTGGATTTAGCCCGTTACCGCTTAGGGTCATCCTTTGGGGTGAGTACTTTTTCCCACCAAGGCATGCCCTTCTAATGGGTGAACACAAAAGCGAATGGGTCTGATTTTTTGAGCAATGAGTTTGTACAAAGTGAGAGCATAATACCTACCACCTTCAAACACTAAGACATGGTGTTCATTTACCCTCTAATTAAGTCTATGTGAGAAAGACAATTGTAAATTTTAAACCTTTGCTTATGATTCAAAGACACTTGGATTCATTTTATGCCAATGACGTTTGATGCAAATCAATTTTAAATCTCATGAGTGAGAATATGTAAATTGTTGTTCATTTTAAACCCATGAATGAAACATGCAATTTGTTGTTCATTTTAAGCCTATGAATGAAATATGCAATTTTTTGTTCATTTTAAGCCCATGAATGAAATATGCAATTTGTTGTTCATTTTAAGCCCATGAATGAAATATGCAATTTGTTGTTCATTTTAAACCCATGAATGAAACATTCAATTTGTTGTTCATTTTAAGCCCATGAATTAAATATGCAATTTGTTCTTCATTTTAAGTCCATGAATGAAATATGCAATATTTTGTAAATTTTAAGACTAAATGAGTGACATATGCAAATTGTGGTTCATTTTAAGCCCATGAATGAAATATGCAATTTGTTGTTCATTTTAGCCTTCATTAATGAAAATGCATATTCATTTTAACCTTTATGAGTGTGAATGCAATTTTTTGTAGTTGTTGAAATAAAATAAAATTAATTATGCCTAAAGAAATGAAAAACTCGATTTTTGTTTCTAAAGAAATAGTTTTTAGACTCCCTCCAACCTATGCCACATGCTAAAAGAAAATAAGATTAGTAACTCAAAAAAACAGTTTAATGACACCAACAAATTGAAACAACAATAACTTTCTCAAAACTTAACAAAATTTTAAATCGTTTGAATCCATGAAAATCTGAAAATCAAACCTTCAAAATCTAGAAAGTATTTTTCCAAGATTCTGCACAAAACAATTGTTATAGGCAAAAGAAAACATGGGTTTTAAGAGCTAAATTTAAAAAACAACAAATACTAAAATGGCCATAACTTTCTCAAATATTAACAAAATTTTAAACCGCTTGAAGTTTCAGAAAGATAAAAGTAAGGCCTACAAAACCCAAATAATCATTTTTAAGATTTTATGTGCCCATTTTTCTATGCTCAAAAGAATATGAGGAGATTTTGTATGAATTATTGGTTGTAACCTGCAAAAAAACAAAAATGAACAAGAAAACAAACCATTTTTTCTCTACAAAATTGTAAGATTCACATCAAGTTCACCATTGTAAGATGGGGTAAAATCAAATAGCATAAATAAAAGTGACAGCCACCACAAATCTAAGCTATTAACCTCATCCAAACAAAAGAATACAAACAAATGGAAAATGATAAGCTAAAAGAATTCAAATCAAATACTCTCATTTGAAGTTGCTTCACTTCTCTTGTCTCTCCTATTTATTCTTATGTCAATATTACCCTTAGATTTGTTGATGAAGTTGTGCAAATATCTGCAAATAGTAAGTAAGAAAGTTGGAGATAAAAATGGTTGTTAAATAAAAAATGGAGGAGAAATGTTGCTTTTATAAACAACCATTTGAACGAACGGATGAGATTGATCTTCTAGAAAGGTTGTAAGATCAACAGATAAGGATTCATGAGACGGAAGTTACGAAATAGATGGCCAAGATCGAGTTTCTAGAAAGATGCCAAGATCTGCAATTGAAAATTGATGCAACCAAAATATGTCATGCATAGAAAAGATATGATGCCAACAACTATGACGCCTGACGGCTATGACAGACATGCAAGCTATGACATGAAATAATGACAGGGGATCTTTGACCAAAATGGAGGGATTTTAAATTATTTATTCAATAAAGAAGGAGGACAAGTGGATTTTAAATTATTTATTTGGAGGAAATGAAAAAAGAGATTTAATTAAAGGATAAGATAGAAATTAAATATGGATAATTGATTTGGATCAATTATTTAAAAGAGAAGAATGACACCTAATTAAATAATTTCATCAATTATTTAATTATAGAAGAATAAAAGGTCAAATAATTATTATTATCTGACTATAGATAGGTGATGAAAGATAAATAATTAAATAAATAATGATTTATTTAATTATTGAAGAAATGGGGTATTAGTGATGCAATTAATTTATTTTAATTGATTATGATAGAATAGAGATTAGAAAGTGAATTAATTAAATAATTAAAAAAATATTTAATTAATAAAGGAATATGATTAGGAATAATTTATAAAATTATTTAATTATTAGAGGATGACAACTAAGGAAAAATGGTGCTCGCAGAATTCAGACATTTTTCAATGTCTACAAATATTCATTTTCTTAGTATAATGGATCTATGAGTACCCATGACTCATCATCAATCTAAGAATGATTCAATCTAGACAAGGAAAGTAAAATTGTCAAATTTTTGTACTAGTGAGAGGGTCTAGATAGAAGAAAACATGACTTTAGATTTTAATATTTTAAATGTTTGAATGAGTTTACTTCATAGTTTATTAAAAAAGTTGGTTCATGTTAATTTCTTCCTTTATCATTATTTATTATAAAAAATATGTTTAATGTAATTAGGTACAATACATTTGATTAGCCATTATATATGGTTAAATTTGTTTGGCTACAATCATGGTATGACTCTAAATGTATTTTTAAAATTTTCAATTACAATATAAAGGAAAGGGCCCTCACCCCTTAATTAATTATATAGAAAAAACTAGTGTGTAAGTGAGTATTTCTACATGGAATGAGGTAGGAAGAGTTGGGATAGCCCAAATTTTCATTGAAACTTCCCTTGATGCGAGGTTTTAATTTTATTATAGAGAATTTTAGTTTATTGCTACAAAGGCAATGGTTTACCTATAGAGTCCATGATTATTTTTTTAGATTCATTATTATGAGGTAGAAAATAAAGGGTATATTGTAGAATAATATAGTGCTATAGAATTCAATTTGATTATAAACACAAACCTAAATGTAGGTGTAAGAAGAAAGTCACAAAATTCTAAATGTAAACAAGACATTATGGAAAAAAAAAAGTTAGAGATATACACATGCACCACTACAAATGTATCTTGCAATATTCTATATTATGTCAAACACCTGTATAGGTAAATTCATTTCATTTTTCACATTATGATCTAAGGCTATACGCAAAGTTGTAGGTTGAGCTACACATGGTGTTTTTTAACATGCACAACTTTAGTTCATGCTTTGTAACTGTAAGTGTGAATAAGATAATAAAGCAATAAAACACTTCTTAATGAAACATTGCATCAAAAATTAAGCTAATTAATCAATTGAAAGCATCTCATTGTCTCCTATCTTCAAAGATTTATTAAGTTATTGTGCTCTCAGATTTAAATAACACTATTAAATGTTAAAATGGCAATCTAAAGAATGGAATGATGTTGATGCAATGATATGAAACCAATATGATAAAGACTAGATGATAAAATAAACTAAGATGACATGAATTGACATGACAAACTGATAAATGCAACTACAGGAGGCAGCAATGATATGAAAACTTGATTGTTGGGTACTTGGATGTTGGATGTTGAATGGTTGATGCTTGAACTTTTGTAGAGTAAGAGTGCATAAGTTAGATAATCTGGATCCTTTTCTTGGTTGAATGAAGTTTTATTTATAGATTTCTTGGCTGTAGAAATGCACAGGGATGGCAAAGAGAGGCTTGGATTCAATCTGGAGGATTGAATGGTGAGAGATGGAGGAGATTGAGAGAATTTTGGAGATTGTCTCTACCCATGAAAACACCAGGCAAGAGAAGAGGAAAGATTGATGGAGGAGGATTGAGAGATAAATTTGCAATTTGTCTCCAATTCTTCTCGTGAAGTTTCAATCAATTAATTTTGACATGATTTTGACATAAATTAGACATAGGATATCTAATTTGATTTTTGAGGAAATATAGAGGAATATTCCTTATGCCTTTATTTAAATATTTTTTATTTATTTAAATTAGCAAAAGGAGGGATAAATAATTTAATAAAACAAACTATAGAGGTTGTTTATTAAATTAAACAAAAAAATATGGTAATTAATCAGTAAAGTGTTTAAATCTTTATTTAATTAATTTAAGATTGTTGTGATAGAATAAAATAGGGAAATGATAATTAATTTAAACAAAGTATTTAATTTTTTTTATTTAATTAAGATGAGATAGAATTTAAATGTGAATGTGAACGTGAACTATATAAATAAATATTTCTATTTATTCAATAAAAGAGGAAATAGGATAATTAATCAAATAATTCGTATTTAATTAATCAGAATTCTCCAGACCAATTTTAGGTGCATACATTTTTCCCCTCTTTGAAGTGATGTGTTTACGCATTGCTTCGAAGAAAAAATTTGTTGCTACTGCAAGTATCAATGATTAAAAAAAAAAATTAGTGTGCCCTAGACATGCCCCAGATATTGATTTTTAGATGATTGTCGATAATATGCCCCCTTAGGAGATAAATTAATGATTTGATGATTTTCTATATTTTTTGAATTACCATGATGATTTGATGAAAAAATAATTTATCTCCCGATATTGATAAAGAAAATATAGCCCATGTTCAATTTTTAATTAATTCCATGAATAAAATTAATTAAAATAAAATAAAACCCACCCAAATCCCTTTTCAAAAAGCTATATATAGTCCAAAAGGTCATTTTCAAAGTCATTTGCACCTTTTAACTTTCAACACCCAATGATAGAGACTTTTGAGCCAGTTGGAGCACGATGCCAATCCCTTACCACACTCATCATTTTGAGCGTGTACGACGTCACCAGCGATCGACCGCCTATGAAACTCCAGTATGTACCCATAATCCATCTCGTTGTTCATGCATTTTTGTTTTTTATGCATTTTTTTTGTTTTTCGCGTGTTTAGCTTAGTTTAGCACATCCAAGTCATGATGTAGCACTTTGCACTCTAGTGTAGCGCATCTGTTGTCTGTTTTAGCGCTTGCATTATTTTCTCTAGTGCTTTTGTAGGATAATTTAGCGCTTTTATGATTTAGCGCTTAGGTGTTTAGGTTTAGCACTTCGATGCCGGATCCTAGCGCCTAAAATGTTCTAGCACTTTGATGTGGTAAATTAGCACATTGATGGTCTGTTATAGCGCTTATGGTAAAGTAGCGCTTTGATGGACTATTTTAGTGCATCGATGTGGTAAAATGGTGCTTTGGGTGCCTATTATAGCGCACCCATGTGCTAAAATAGCGCTTTTGGTAAAGTAGTGTTTTGGGTGCTTGTTTTAGCGCATTCGATTGATAAATTAGCACTTCTGGTAAAGTAGTGCTTTAGATGCCTGTTTTAGCGCATCCATGTCAGAATTGCAGATTTTGATATAGTTAACCTTGATTTCGTCAATTCGGATCATGTCCATTCTTCGGTTTGGTATGATTGATAATCCAAATTCCTGATGATTGATTTTGATGATTAAAATAAGACTTACTCTCATGATAGGCGAGAAATAATCCTATTTGTGATGATCCTCATGATAGGCAAGGAAATGATTCAACATCAGATAAACCTCATGATAGGCGAGATTAGGTAATGTTGATGAACCTCATGATAAGTGAGGTTTCTTGATGTGTGTTCATGAATTTTGATCAAAAATTCAGACCAAAGTTTGACTTGATCAGATAGTAGAATGAATTTTGATTCTTGACATAATGTCCTGATTTTAAACAATTTATGATGATAAGAGGATCTAGGTACTCTCCAGATGCGAGAGTAGTTTCCTTGGACTACCGATTTGATTCCTCATCTGACTCTAGATGAGATTTAGATCATAGGTCGATGTGGTCTTACGAGTTTACTTGATATGCTCCAGATTAGGATTAATCGGGGTCTCCTTACTGCTTTGGCCGAGAGGTGGCATAGTGACCATAACACCTTTCATTTGCCCATTGGTGAGATGACAGTCACACCTGAGGATGTGTGGTGGATACTGTGGATTCCATTCATGAAAGAGATTTTTGTTTATGATTCTCATGAGGCTAGTGGGAGAGATGCTCTCCGCAGAGTGTTTCAGGATGAACATATTGCAGGTTCGAGTGTCTGATGGAGGATGATTGTTGATGCATATCCTTCACTACCAACAATGCTTGTTGGATTCACTGGAGGTTTCCTTTGTCCTGATTGCAAATCAAAGGGATTCTCTATGGGTTGGGGCAATATTTTGGGGAGTATGGTCATACATGGCACAAGATATACGTGGGGGATGTGTATGCTAGCAAATCTCTACCACGATCTACATTCAGTGGTATATTTGGGGGCACACAATTTATCAGCAGGGATGACCCTATTATAGGTGTGGGCATGGGAGAATTTTTCCATTGCTCGACCATTTCCAGTTCTTGACAAACCTATCGACAGACCATATGTTTTTAGGTACAGAGGTAGAATTACCCAGGCTCAGATGGGTAAGTTAGAGCATTGGAGACGAGTATTGGATGACACAAAGAGTGTTGTCTGGTGGCTGTATCTGGACTGTGAGAAGTGGGACGAGGATGACGTAATGCTTGGTTATCTTTGTGATTCTATGTACCTGATTGGTATGACCTCATTTGTTTTGGAGAGATTTTTGTTACGATGGGTGTATAGGTAGTATGGCATTGTACAATGTATGCCTTAGGGAGTAGCTCATTATGCCCGATGACAGAGGCATGTACCTGATTGGGGGGCATGTCTATCATATGAGACCATAGTAGAGGGGTACAAGGCTCTGCAGCCATCTGCTTGGGATATGCACAGGGATATTGCCAAGGCACCTGTGACAGAGGAGTATGCAGCTTTTTTGGCATTGACTCCACATCCTCACATCACTATTCCAATTCAGCCAGCACCGTTCCCCGTGGAGGATGTTATTGTCGAGGGTTCTAAGGAGAGAAATGGGGATGATACTGCGTCAGGCAATAGTACTAAGAGTGGCAATGATGCCAGTAGAAGTGATGATAGTGATGGTGGTGGTGAAGGTGGCAGAGGGGCGGGTCCAGTCAATGTTGGACCATCATCGAGCAGGCCTTGCAAGAGGCGAGCAGTGGAAGTACCGTCAATAGATCACCAGAGGCAGACTTCCAGTCTACAGACACAGGTATAGACTTTATAGGGGCAGTTGGTACAGGCACACGGTTTGTTGGTTCAGACGTAGACACATATGCAGATTCAGGCATAGGCTCATACCCAGGCCTTAGCACAGGTACAGGGACAGTTGGCTGTTGTTCAGACTCAAGTTGCTACCTTGACAGCCGAGCAAGATAGTGTGAGACAAATTTTTGATAGGGCATAAGATATGACCAAGACACTATAGAGAGTAGTTGATGGTAACTCTGTTGCAGATTACATGAGGGAGGTTCTGCGGGCTGGCCACAAGGTAGAGTTTTACCGGGGTAGATACCATGATGCAGTGCCTATCGAGTGTAGAGTTAGATATGCCCCATTGATATCTGGTCGGATGCGTACTCGAACAATGAGTGAGGGTGTGACACAACCTCCACTGAGAGATCCCAGAGATCCTAGTCCTTCCGGGGGTGGTGGTGGTATTGGTCCTATTGGGCCTGCTCATTCTAGTAGCAGCAGATCATAGATGTATTATGATTCTTTTTGAGATATGATGTATATTCTGAGCCAACTTATTTTTGACGATGTATCTTTTCTTATTTCAAAATTTATTGTATACTTGACATTGATGATATATATGATATGTAGTGATTTCTATTTATGATGGTTTATTGATTCTATGATGGATGCATTTATTATGTGATGATGTATCATGTGATGTTTCTATAATTAACACTTTTATTTCCTATAATGATTTTGTGATGAATGCATGTGCAAAAAATATGATGTATGGATGTATGATGTAATATATGAAGTTCTAAATGATGAATGCACTTTATTCTAAATGTGATAAAATGTATGGATGTATGAACATGATGCATGATATTAATGATAATAATGACATGACTTTCATTTTTAAATGTGATAAAATGTAATAAAATGATGATCTTATGATGATCTTATGATGAATGATAATGGATGGATGATGAAATTTTTGTGATACATTTTATGGATGACAAATGATGTATGGGTTAAAAATTGATCAAATGTATATGGTAATAATGTAACGAATGATATGATGTAATGAATCATGATGTATTTAATTTAAATGATATGATGTTGATGATAAATGAATGATGAACATGATGAAAATTTAATGATGAGATGATGACTTCTATATGTTTTTGATAATTTTTTATTTATGTCAAGTATACTCGGTTATATTTATAGAAAAGATAATCGTTAATTTGAATCCTTTATGCAACAAGTTTACTCTGCATGAATATAATTTATTATGAATGAAATCTAATTTTACCATGCAACTATATGCATACCATTGTCATTTTAACAGTAATTTTGTGTTTGGTATCATCATAGATCTTTTATTGGATGTTGAAAGTGAGTACAAGAGTAAATTGTATATGTTAGACCAATGACGACCTGAGTACTACTTTCATGATTTTTGATATTGCAAGCGAAAACAAGCATCTAGGTATAATTGAACCGAGATGGCCTAGGCATTCATTGTGTAAATAGGCAGTGATTAATCATTTCAATGTGTGAATTCTGAATGTCATTGGTGATACATTTGCATAGCACATCCCCCGATAATTCATACATTCATATGATTAACTTATAGACAACAGACAATAAAAATATCATTCTTCTTCCTTGTTTCTCTAGTTCATTTGCATCATCGAGTTTCTCCAAAGAAATGATAATAATTAAATCAATCAAAAATACAACTTATCCACTTTTTACTTATAGTGTTTCACTCATTATTCAGATTAGATCATCCATCTTGATTTTGTGATGTTTTTGTGATTTTCCAAGATTTTGACCGAAGACCTAACTTACTAACTTATCCTAGGGGTCTCGGGGGCTAATCAAATATTAGCCTTGCCTACATTACACACGCAGAGACCACGTACTTTGACTGACGCAAACTCATGTTTTCTATTTTTTTGCTTTTTCTAGACTAACTCTTTGACTTGTTTTTGGATTTTTTGATAGGATACAGATGTTTGATGCAATTCCGATGGTGATTGATGTTGCGCTTTCATCATTGTTTTTGTTTTCTTGTCATACTATTGTCTTCCCATTTGGTGGAATCAATGTTTTTGTTGCCCCCAATGATATCCCGATGTTTCCCCCAAGCTATAGAGAGACATGACCATGTGACATGATTTGATAATGGATGTAATGATGGCAAGACTAATGACATGATATGAAATGGTAAATGATTGCAAGACTAATGATCCCAATGTGTTTCAAAATAGATGGGAAAGCTGATTTAGAATCACATATGACGCCTGTTTCCAGGTTTTCACCATATGTTTTGATTACACTCTTTGTTTTGCATATTTTTCTTTTTCTATTTTTTTTCATTTTTTTCTATTTCTATTTTTTGTATTTTTTTTTGCCAAGACGCCTATTTGCCAGGTTTTCATCAAGTAAATCCTTTTTCAAAAGTTTAACCCGTGCACTAGGAATTTAGGTGTAGAAATTTCTGAGATGGATATTGTTGATAGGTTCATCAAACAAATCCCCTTATGACGTTGATAGTTGATAAGCCCCTTGTAACATAGAATAAAATCTGAATTATGATCTGCAACTAGAATAAATGATGTTAATCTTAATCTAACCAATATTAATCTAAATCAAACAACAAAGAACGGGGAAATAAACATAATGAATAACTAAATTAATTAATTGAAAATATCTCACCGACTATGCGTTTATTCCTTCGAATTATCTTGATTGCTCTTCTCCATTTTGTTGTTTCAGTATTCTTGCCCTCAGATTTTTCAGTGTTGATGCAAGCATAACTTCGTTGAGTGTCTAAGAAAAATATCAAAGATAAGTTTCTTCTCAAAAGTGTATGATTTCGGGAGGAGGAATAATGATAATGACAGGCCATTTTATAGATTTTGGGTTTTCGAACGATCGACGGATGAGATTGATGAATGTCATGCGATGTGAGTTTTGTGTCAGCTAGAACGTGAGTTAGAACATGAGTCAAAAAAGACTACGGGATAAAGATTAAGTTAGAACACAAGTTCAAGATTTTAATCTTCAGTTAAGAGTCTTTGAAAATAGAAGAAACAGGCTTTGAATGTCAAAGAAA
Organism: Sequoiadendron giganteum; assembly: GCA_007115665.2. NCBI lineage: Eukaryota > Viridiplantae > Streptophyta > Pinopsida > Cupressales > Cupressaceae > Sequoiadendron > Sequoiadendron giganteum. The sequence goes on along the minus strand of CM021100.1, from coordinate 156,742,165 downwards.
AAGTTAGAAGTTGAATAATAATGCATTCTAATGCAAACATGAGTTAATTAATTAAATAAAGATATTTAATTAATAAACACATCATGCATATGAGTTAAAACTAGTTAATTGACTAGTTGTGACAAAGAGTCCTCTCGCAAAGATAATTAGATGTTAAATCTGGAGATAACTGAAGAACTAAAAATAGATCTTGAGTCAAAAGGTGGGTGAATGATTAGTCAACTGATTGATAGAAGAATGTGACATAAATAATTAAATATTAATTTAATTCAATATTCAAAAATAGACGATTTAATTAAATAAATAAAGATAATTTATTTAATTTGACTGTTATAAACGTGGGATTGAATAAATTAAATAATAAATATTTAATTATAGATAAAGGGGGTTAAATGAATAATTAAATAATAAATATTTAATTATAGTTGAAATATGACAAAGGGGTAATTAAATAATAAATAATAAATTATTTAACTAGGAAGGAAGAATTAATTAGCTAGCGACATAATTAAATAATTATGATTTATTTAATTAATCAAGGTTGAATAAAGGTTATCTATGAATTAGTCAATTAATTAAAAGGGGTATTTAATTAATAGAGGAAATATGTGTTAGAAAGGTAATTAAATAATAAACATTATTTAATCATGACCATGGATAATAGAAAATTATGTCGAAAGTGGTGTTCACAGCCCTAGATCAATTTTCGATGTCTACAGTTTGCCCCTCTTTGAGACAATGTTGTTTCAACATTGTGTCAAATAAAATATGCCTCGATCGTGCCCCAACATGAAACAAGTTAGGGTATACCCCCTTGAGAAAATTGACAATTTTTGAAAAAATTAAAAAAAAATCAGGAAATATTCCTGATAAGTCAATTTGACAGTTAGAAATGCTATGGAGTTGACGGAATTGAAATTGGAGGTGATATGGATGTGTACAAGTCATTTGAAGTTAAAAGGTTAAGCGGCCAATAGACAAGGACAGAAGAAATGCCACCCAAACCTTAGCTATAAATAGGAATTAGTTTGAAAACTAATTCATTTGCACTCGGATGAGTTTGAAAAACTGAGAATTTGCACTGACTAACGGACGAAAATGGCACCTATTCCCTATGCTACGCATCGAGGATATCGGATCTAGACCTTCAAGAGGCCATCTGACGCAAGACCACCGCTATGTACCCAAAAACGAACTCTTGAAATTTTTTTTTGCACGTAGTTTTAGGCCTTTAAAAATTGATTAGCATATGCGGTCTTTTGGGATCAAGGCATATGCCATCGTATATTCCGCATTTGACTTTGAAATGATGCATTTGTGAAAACACGCCTAGGGTAGGTTAGGCATATTAGGGAATCAACGTATTTGAATTATAATGCACCGCATATGAATTTATGGAACACATCTGCATTAGGGAAAAATGCATGTAGGGTAGTGAACTGCATGTGCATTACTAAAACACATTTGCATGAAGTAGACAGGCTTAGAAAATGCACCGCAGTTGTTTTTGTGCATCGCATTTAGTTTTTTTGCACCGCATTTGCAGTAGGTAAAATGAGTGTAGGAAATGTGCAATGCATATGTAATATGCGACGCAAATGAGTTGTCGTGCAACACATTTGTAAGAATGCACCGCATCTGTTAAAGTGAGCCGCATTTGGCTGGTAAAATTTTCAAAAAAAATTTCTAAGGAAAAATGTTTTAAAATCTTGACATCGTGGTTGAAATGCAGGTTGTATTGGATCCTATATATATGCGGGAGACACGTCCTGACACATTCGATCTGAGAGATCGTTTGAGTAGTGCAGAGATACGACTCTTGTTGAGACTTGGTCTACGTCACTGTCTTTCGATGTCCACCATTCGGGCAAACATGGGGATGCTTACTGTGTTGTGCGAGTGATGGCACTCTGAGACATCTTCATTTCATTTGCCGACTGGGGAGATGAATCTCACATTGGAGGATGTGTACAGGATACTTAGACTACCAATTAGAGGAGAGCGGGTGATGTACGATACCCAGCGCGGATTGACTGAGCTAGCGAGATTTAATCAGGTGGACGATATTAGTAGGCTCGACATCGAGCATTATGAGATTAGATGGTCGGTGTTGGCGGATAGATATGATAGGATTGACTGCATATTATGTACATTGATAGGTGGGATAGTATTACTAGATCGATGGGGTCATGGTTTTCCTGTTGGATGGGGAGAGATGTTGGTTGGTATGCTGGAGAGAGAGACCATGTATGCTTGGGGTCCATGTCTATTAGGGATGTTGTATTTCCATTTACATGATATTGCATACAGAGACCCATAGTCGCTGAGTTGTGGGACCACTTTGTTGATAGTTTGGGCATGGGAGAGGATAGTTGTGTTTTGTCCTTCGGTTACTATAGAGCGATGGGAGAGAGCTTCGCATGTTTTCCAGTACATGAGGCACATCACTCAGAGCCATGTGGGAGACACTAGATATTGGATACATGCACTCGACATTCTAGATCAGTTCACTTGGAGACCATCCCTGGACTGTGAGGAGTGGTCTGATGAGGATAGAAATTTTTTGTTTTGCAGATAGACACAGTACCTGATTGGGAGGACTGTTTCGAGTGTGCATATCATAGAGAGACACCTACCAGATAGGGTTTTGAGACAGTTCGGCGAGGTTTAGGATGAGCCTCGGAGTAGAGAAGACTTTGCTCATTCTTCGAGAGAGGTTCCATATTGGGGGCCCATGATTCTTGTTGCTATCGCAGAGGAAGAGATACAGGCTTTACAACTAGTACAGTGGGGATGGAAAGATGGAGCAACAGATCCAAGGACGACATCTGCATATGACACATGGTGAGCAAAGCATCACCCGATTCCATACACAGATCTAGATCAGCCGACACCAATGGAGAGATGAGGCACAAGACCGAGAGGATGGCAAAGAGGTGGAGGTGCCAGAGTTGGTAGAATTGGAGGGAGAGGTGATGATGGTAGAGGCAGTAGGCGAGGACGAAGATGGGGTTGAGTAGGTGGACTTTCACCTATTCAAGAGGCAGTGGTAGAGGACGTACCGATTTTAGATATCGGAGATGGAGCTGATCTACAGGTCGGAGATGAGCATGCTGTAGGGGAGGCAATTGTAGAGGATTTAGCTGAGGTGGATATTGGGGGAGAAGATTTCGTAGACGATGCGTATATGGATATGGATATAGACCCTCTAGGTATTCTAGCAGGATATGGGGAGGATGATGTTGAGGAGGAGGCACTAATGGAGGAGCAGGAGAGAGAGCTCAGGGATCGGATTGTGGAGGGGAGACAGGAGGATGATGCCACTAGGGATGGTGATAGGGAGGCCATGGAGGAGAGACTGAGACTGATGACAGAAGAGCTTGATGCTATGTGGATAGAGAGAGACAATGTCCATGCAGAGAGAGACAATGTCTGTGTAGAGAGAGACAGTACACTCATGGAGAGGGATCAGGCCATAGCTCGGAGATTGGAGAATGAGCAGTAGTTTACAGAAGTCAGATGCCTTTGTAGTGGGTCCTCATCTGATGGCATGGTACAAGAGTTAGTCAGAGCTATGGAGAGGGCTACATATTATATGGATTTATATGAGTCTTTGGTACCAAAAAAGAGATGAGCTCCTAGATTTTCAGAGGTTCGCAGTCATAGGTCACAGAGAAGAATTCATACCAGGACAAAGAGTACAGAGAGTGTGGTAGGACCATCGAGGAAAGGTACATATGACAGGCCTTCCACCTCATAGAGAGAACCTCTGAGGAAGTTTCCAGCACACTTTCCATGGGATAGTAATGGTAGTGGGACACGATGAAAGTTGTTATATATGTAGACACTGTATTTTGATCAGAGAGCCTGCGAGCTAATTTTTATTTATGGATACATTCTGACATTTTACTATGACACATTATTTTGAGCGATATATATATATGATTTTGGCGGCTTCTATATGATACGCAGTTCTATTTTATGGTGATGCATTTGCTTCTATATGATTATGTTTCCAAGATGATATATGTATATGTGTTATGAATAAATTCTTCTACATGAGATGATTTTATGCAGTTTACGATGTTATGGATGTCTTTATTTATGATAACGGATGTAATGCATGGATATGATGTTATGTATATGTGATGGTGAAATGTACATGTGTAATGTTTCCATTATGTATGATGATGAAATGCCTATGATGCAATGATTTCGTAAATATGTAATGAAGATGTTAATGTAATGTAACTATATGACATGTTTATAGAATGTATGCAGATTATCTAATGTTTTTGTTGTGTCACAGGACTTTATCATTATTTCGGAGAAGAAATGTTAGCATGAATGAATATAGAATGTTAGTTAGAAATAACAAAGGTTGATTGATTGAAAAACATATGATCTTCGATATTTTGCCAAATATGTTATGCTTGCTTGTTATCAGCATTGGGCGGGACATGACACAAATGGATAGTACACACTATGATATGAGATAGACCATAGTGTACAAAGTCATCCATCTGTGAAAAATAGACAGTCGTAGACAAGGAGTGTCTTAACTCATACTAAGGACAAAATTGCCCCAGTCGTTTTGTCAAGACAAACCACAAACAACAAACAAATAAAAGATGGGTCATGAGACATCATTGCTCCTCTAAATCCTTTGAGGACATCTTTGAGGAAACTAGTAACATGACTCAAAAACCAATGCTAAAAAGACAGTTGATAGACAACAGCCAAAGAAAAAGAGTCCTGAGACATCTTTGCTTCTCTAAATCCTTCAAGGGACATCCTTGAGAAAGCTAGTAACAAGACTAAATTCACAAATTGATAAAAAGATAAGACAAAATAAGAGATAAAGTCATAAAACCAAATAAATGTATTCGCCAAAACTTGATCTTGTGGGATTGTTTGATTGTTTGATGTTTGACATAGCATAATGTGAGGGATAACACATACCGCAATAAGATGTTGAGTCTGGTTTCAACTTAGTAACTATCTGTATAAGGCATGACAAAGCCTAGTTTCAGAAAGACACATGCCGTATAAGACGTTGGAGCCTGATAACATTGATGTGACAAGATACATGAGGCTATGACAATTTGACAACGTCTGTTGACAAGAAAGACATATCTTGCAAAGACATAAGTTGATCATTTTGACAATGTGTTTGATATTGACTTAATGATTGTTTTAGATGTTTCCTTGTTGGTGCATGACTTGTTTTGATTCCTTGACTGATTAAAAGCACGTGTGTGTATTGATAGTGTATGACATGAGGTGATACCCTAAAGTACTGACCTAATGCGGCTAAAGACATGCATCTAATGAATGATATGCAATGTGTGTGATAGTGAATTGAATGTGAATGAACCCTATTGGACTGACCTAGTGTGGTCTCGAGAGCTCATCAATTGATTAGCCTTGCCTATGTTGTACACACAGAGACCTCGTAGTTCGACACGATCAATGACTTTTGAATGTATAAAGAGTCATGATTTTAATATGTGTGATAAACGACAAACCTAGACAAACAGACCTAATGCCTCGGGGGCACATTGATTGATGGCATTGCCTATGTCGCAGTCGCAGAGGCAACATAGTTCGACTATGTCTACGACTGACTTAACATGACTGACTTGACACGATTGACTTGACATGACTGATGTTCTTTTTTGGGATTTTCTGACATGTTTTGATTTTTTTGTGTTTTTGAAGTTTTCTAATATTTTTGGATTTTTCAGGACATTTTTCGACGGTATAATGCTATGTACAAGGTCTTCATGGAACAAAACAAGGATTTTCCCCCAGTCGGGAATAAGACATGTGAGATGGAGAGGGGAGTGTGATGGAATGGACGTTAGATGTCAATCGTTCCAAGCAATGGATAGGACAACCATTTATTATGAGGGATGGTGAAAAGTCTGATTGGAATGATGGTAGACGGAAGAGCGAGTTTGACTACACATGGCGCCTATTTGCCAGGTTTTCACCATGGTACTTATCCATAGCACCACCGAAGCAATTTTCACTATTAGACGGATTATTTCTCTTTAATTTTTTTTGTTATTTTTGGTGTTATAAAGACGCCTGTTTGCCAGGTTTTCATTAAGGTAACCATTTTTTTGTTTTTTCATTTATTTTTATTTATTTTTTGTTAAGACAAGACTCTCAGAAGCTATGCATAGAACCTTTTCAGATGGAGGTTGTTGATTGTTGACAAAAGTGGCTCTCCTTCAGGGGTAGAGAGTTGGTATGCTCTTGATCCAAAGGCTTTTGTGACAATATAAGGCACTAACCAGTTAAGTTCAAACTTTCCTAGATTTTCACGTTCAACTTGATTCTTGGGATTCTCCATTAAAACTAGGTCACCAATGTCAAAGTGTCTATTTAGAACTTTCCTATTATAGCTTCGACGAAGACGATTATGATATGATTGCAAATGGTTTAGTGCTTTTTGTCTTCGTTCATCTAGTAATTATAGCTCTTGTAATCTGGAGACACGGTATTCTTCATCGTCAATGTGACCTTTCAAGGATACCCTCAAGGAAGGAATTTCAACCTCAATAGGTAAGATAGCTTTGGATCCGAATACTAGGGAATATGGAGTGGCGCCAGTGGGAGTACGGATGCTTGTATGGTAAGCCCATAAGGCAAGATTTAGCTGTAGGTTCCAGTCATGACCAACATCATTAACAGTCTTCTTTAGGATTCTAACAATGGTTTTATTAGATGCCTCGGCTTGGCCATTACCTTGTGGGTAATATGAGGTGGAAAAATGATGTTTGATGTGGAATTCTTCACATAAATGGCGAACTTCTTGGTTTTTGAATGGGCGGCCATTATTTGTGGTTATGAATTGGGGTACACCATACCGACAAATGATATAGTTTAAGATAAACTTGGATATTTGTGTGCTAGTGATGTAGGTCATGGGAATAGCTTCGATCCATTTAGTGAAGTATTTGGTTGCGATTATGATGAATTTATGGCTGTTGGATGATGGAGGGTGTATCTTACCTATGACGTTAAGTCCCCATTGGGAAAAGGGCCATGGTGATGTAATCAGATGAAGCTCCTATGCTAGTGCTCTTATCAAATCTCCATGTATCTGACACTATCTACATTTATTTACAAAGATATATGAGTCTTTCTCCATTGTAGGCCAATAATAACCTAATCTCATAATCTTATGGGCTAAAGTAGGACCACTCAAATGGGACTTGCATATACCCTTGTGCACCACTCGCAAAGTTGTTTGTGCTTCTTTAGCATCGAGGCATCTCATTAGGGCGTTATCTAATGTGTGTCTATATAGGGTATCTCCAATGATGGTGTATTTAGCTAACTTACGGATAAAGGTTCGGCGTTGGTTATTTGATAGGTCTAGAGGTAAGGTTTGGTTGGTTAGGTAGTCGAATATGTCTTTATACCAAGGGGAAGTAGGACCAACAATTGTACACACCATCACAGAATCGGGGACATCATAGGCAAGGACCAACAGTTGTTCAACCAAAAACTCAAACTTAGGCACGTTACTCGGAATATCCAATAAGGAACCCACGGTTGCCATAGCATCTGCAGCCCTATTCTGAATACGTGGTATTTGTTGAAAGGAAATATGATCAAAGTACTGCTTGAAACTGTCAGCCATGTGCTTGTAGGGGGAAATTTTCTCATCCTTAGTCTCATAATCATCATTTACTTGCCGGACTAGTAGCTGAGAATTGCCAAAAACATGTAGACTCTTAATCTTCCATTGTGCTGCCATTTTTAATCCTATCACTAAGGCTTCATACTCTGTTATGTTGTGGGTGCAAGAGAAATCAATCATGAATGATTTAGGAATGGTGTCGCCTTGAGGTGTAACAAATAGAATACCTACTCCTGAACCACGTTGTGTATGTGACCCGTCAAAGTATAATTTCCAGTCTGTTCTAGTGTCAATGTTAAAGATAAATTCGTCAGGAAAATCCGGCACTAAAGGATGGTCTTCCTTCATGGGTGCATCTTCTAACTGATATACAATCACTTGTCCTTTTATAGCCTTCCTATCCACATATTGGATGTCATACTCGCTAAGTATCATAACCAATTTAGCCAATCGGCTCGTTAATTTTGCCTTACTTAGGAGATATTTGAGGGGATCAATCTTCGCAACCAACATTGTTTGGCGATTGAGCATATAGTGCCATAGTTTTTGAGTAGAAAATACTACCACAAGACAGGCACGTTCTATGTTGCTATAGTTTAATTCATATCCTACCAAGGTACGACTGATGTAGTAGACCGCTCTCTCATGACATTGATCATCGTGTTGTGCGAGAAGAGCTCCTAATGTTGACTGAGTTGCTGAAATGTATAGTATCAATGGTTTTCCATCTGTAGGTGGCATGAGAATAGGTGGAGTGAGCAAGTAATCCTTGATTTTTTGGAAAGCTTCTTGACATTTAGGTGTCCACACAAATGGTACTCCTTTCTTGAGCAAATGTTGAAATGGGTGTATTTTGTCTGCCAGTTGTACAATGAAACGCATGATGGACTGTAATCTTCCTTGTAGTATTCTTAGTTGACCAATGCTGACAGGAGGAGGCATTTCTATAATAGCTCTTACCTTCTTTGGATCTACTTAAATGCCTCTTCTATAAATGATGTACCCTAACAATCTCTTTGATTTCACTCCAAAGACACACTTCTTCGGATTTAGCCTGATGTTGTAATTCTCTAGCCTCTGGAATATCTTGTCTAGAACCTTCAAATGATCTTCCCTTGTCTCTAATTTAGATATAATGTCATCTGCATAATCTTCCATGAGAGTGTGTACAAAGTCATGGAAAATCATACTCATTGCCCGTTGATAGGTAGCTCCTGCGTTCTTAAGCCCAAATGGCATAACATTCCAACAGTACATGCCCCATGGACAGGTGAAATCTATCTTGTGTTGGTCTTCAGGCATGATTTTGATTTGGTTATATCCCAAGAAACCATCCATGAGGGATAGCATCTCGTATCCTGTTGTAAGATCTACTATCATTTCTATGTTCGGCAAAGGGAAGTCATCCTTAGGACATGCCTTGTTGATGTCTCTAAAGTCTGTGCAAATGCGAATACCCCCAATTTGTTTAGTCACTGGAACAAGATTTGAAATCCAATCTTCATAGTCTATAGTTCTTATAAATCCAACATCCAAGAGTTTCTTAAGTTCTGCCTTGACCAGTAGAGAAATCTGTGGGTGCATTTTCCTTAGCTTTTGTTTGTTTGGCTTAATACCTGGTTGTAATGGTATATGGTGCAATATAAGGTTTGGATCCAGCCCAGGCATGTCAGCATATGACCATGCAAAGTTTATCTATCTCTTTTTGAAGAAGTCCTTAAACTCAGGTTTTTCTTTCTCTGTTAAAGAAGCTGCAAAATATACCATCCGAGGATTCTCTTTTGTACCTATGTTGACTTCAACAGACTCTTCTACTAGCATTGGCAACTTTTCTTGTTCAATGGGGAGAATATTTATACCTCTATCCTTGGGTGCCTCAGAGAGGTTTTCGCCCTCGGATACGTCCTTTATTTTGACTGTTTCTTTGTCCAAAGGTGCCTTTCGGTTTTCACCTAGGGACTCATCATTTTTCTTTTTATTTTCATTTTTGCGACTAGAGGTGTAAATAGACTCCCCAAAATATGCTTTGTCATCCAAGTCTATGGTAAAACCAGCTTTATGATCCCCTCTTGGTATGCCTTCTTGAAGTCCCATGAACTCAGCAATTGCTTCGTCATTCTCGAATGTATCTATGATGGGTGTACCTTGTTGATCCATGTCGATAAGTTCAGGATATATGAGAGGCATGCAATCATCGGATTTTTTAAAGGTAGCAACTGACAAGGTGAATAGAGAGTGGTTGACATGATCACAAAAATTTTGGACTAACTCCTTGTTCTTCTTCCTATAGGTAGGTATACTCTTTTGTGGGACTATAGTAAGGGCTGAGTCGTCAGAAGATGGTTCGGCAGGTGCCCAAGATGCACAATCAAGGGTTTCCCAATAATAGTGTTTAAGCAATTCTTCTTTAGACAAGTGCTTCCTATGACGGGGAATAGTTGGTTTTGGTACAGGTTTTACCTTTAGGTCCAATTCTCCAAAGAGATCATCTATGTTCATGGTACTGGTGGAGGAAAAAGAATCCTATTCACAATCGCTTGAGTCAGGAGATTCATCATAAACTGGGGGAAGTGATTCGTGAGACTCATTGTAGACTAGGGGAAGTGGTTCATGAGACTCATCATAGACTTGGGGAAGTGGTTCATGAGATGTCTCGATGCTTGCATAAGCACACTCTTCCTCTTGAAATGGTGACGAAGTACTAGGAAACCCAATTCTAAGCGGTTGAAACCCTAGCCCTAGGTATTTTGGTCGTGGTGAGACAGTGATCAGTTCCGTCCTTCCATTTTGATGTAGTCCTAACCCACTGTGTCCATCATAGCCTTCATTTTGCATAATCTTAAAGCCTTTTCCATATTGGTTCCTTAGCTATTTGAATAGATGGCGGGGGGTGTTCATTGTCTTCTTGATACAACTAGGAGGTAATATCACCTTGATCCACAATTTCTTCACTTAACACTCCCCATTTGGGAAATGTCATTGTAGGGGGAACACGAAATGTGACTACTGATTGTCTTCTATCTACCATGGGTAAGCCATATGCCTTAGGTGGAATCAATTGACTAACACAGTATGATGCCTTTATGTAATATTCGCCACAACCCTTGTCTTGGATCTCGACCTTAGGAGTGTTTGATGGTGGTTTGAATGAAATGGAATTGGTAAGATGTGATGGGTCAACGTATAGGGATAAAGTGGATGATGAAGCTTCTTGGTTAACTGTTACTTGTCGTTGTGGAATTTCCCTTAGGCTTGTACAATATTGGAAAGGATTTGGATCACCATCAATCATGATCTCGGTGCCATTATAAGGGAATTTAAGACATTGGTGATATGTTGAAGGTACGGCTTTCATTGAATGTATCCAAGGTACCTAACAACAAGCTGTATGGAAGGGTGAGATCCAAGACTTGGAAGTTGGTGTTCATAATTGTTGGGCCAATTCTGCTAGGGAGTGTGACAACTCCTTTGGATGATCTTGATTGCCCTTCTCCATTTTGTTGTTTCAGTATTCTTGCCCTCAAATTTTTCAGTGTCGAGGAATACCATACCGACATATTATGTAATTCAAGATGAAGGATGGGATCTGCTTCCCCGTGATTGTTGTAAGAGGCACTACTTCTATCCATTTTGTGAAATATTATGTAGCTGTTATAATGAACTTGTGTCCATTGGATGAAGAGGGATTTATTTTTCCTACCAGATCTAGGCCCCATTGACAAAAGGGCCATGTTGATGTGAAGGGATGCAGTTCTTGTGCTAGTGCATGAATAAAATTACTGTGAATCTGACACTTTTGACATTTCTTTAAAAACCGATAAGATTCTTTCTCCATGCATGGCCAATAATATCCTAAACGAAGGAGTTTCTTTGCTAGAGTTATTCCACTCGAATGAGTGCCACAAATACCCTCGTGAACTTCACATAGGGTTGTCTCAAATTCTTCATGTTCTAAACATCAGAGTAAGGTACCATCAAGACCTCAACGATATAGGCTGTCAACAATTAAAGTATGTCGGGAGGATTGGTGGATAAAATTACATTTTTGGTTCCTGGAAAGATCGAGAGGAAGGATATTGTCTTTCTGGTATGCATAGGTTTTTTCATAGATGGAGGTTTCAAGGGTCTCTAAATGGAATATGGTATTGGATACTAAATTATTGTGAGAAGGACATGGTACTTGTTCCACCATAAACTCATAACAACCTCGTTTCTCTGACAATTGTAATAGTGAAGCGATTGTGGCCATGGCATCTGCAACTTTGTTCTCTGCCCTTGGAATTTGTACAAATTTGATGTTGACAAAAAACTGCTTTAGGTCATCTATTTTCTATTTGTAAAGCATCAATTTTCATCCTTGGTTTGATACTCATCATTTACTTGATAAATGACTAGTTGAGAGTCTCCATATACTTGTAGGTCTGTGATTCTCTATTTAATTTCTATCTTGACCCTAATGATCAATGCTTCATATTCTGCCACATTATTTGTACATTGAAACATCAGTCTATATGATTTTGGGATGGTGTGTCCCTAGGGATTGATGAAAAAAATCCCCACTCCAGATCCTCGTTGTGTGTATGATCCATCAAAATATAATATACATTGTTGTGGCATCATTGTTAGAATTTCCGCATCTGGAAACTCCATGGTCATGGGTTGGTCATCTAGTAAAGGAGCCTTCACCAATTGTTTGGCGATTGCTTGACCCTCGATGGATTTTCTATCCACATATTGAATATCAAATTCACTTAATAGCATGACCCACTTGGCTAGTCTACCTATTAAGGCAGCTTTACTAAGTAAATATTTTAAAGGGTCAATCTTTTCTATTAACCTGATTGTATGGGTCGGCATATAATGTCTCAGCTGTTTAGTAGAAAACACCACTGCCAAGCATGATTTCTCTATGAAAGTGTAGTTTATTTCATACCCATTTAATGTCCTGCTGATATAGTAGATGGTGTGTTCCTTTCCTTCATAATCCTCATGTGCTAATAATGCTCCCAAAGATATATTTGTTGTTGCAATGTACAATATCAGTGGTCTTCCTTCAGTTGGTAGCATGAGAATAGGCGATGACATTAGATATTGTTTTATTTGATTGAACGTTGTTTCACACCCCTCATCCCATTTTAAAACAACATTTTTATGTAACAGGTGATTAAATGGATGACTCTTGTCTGCTAGTTGGGAGATAAATCTCCTGATCGATTGGAGCCTTCCCTATAGTGATCTGAGTTGACTGATATTTCTGGGAGGTGGTATTTCCATTATTTCCTTGAATTTTGTTGGATCCACTTAAATTCCCTTTTCTGAGATAGTGTACCCCAACAGTTTAGCTGATGTGACCCCAAAGACACACTTCTTGGGGTTTAGCCTGACATTGAATTTCTCTAGCTGTGCGAAGATTTTTCTCAGGATATGTAGATGTCCTCTTGTACCAGATTTTTCCAAAATATCATCCACATAATCCTCCATGAAGGTGTGCATCATATCATGAAAGATTGTTGTCATTGCTCTTTGATAGGTTGCTCCTGCATTTTTCAGACCAAATGGCATGACATTCCAGCAGAAGGTTCCCCATGGACATGTAAATTTCGTCTTTTCCTGATCTTCTGGAGCTATTTTAATTTTATTATATCCTGAAAAACCATCCATGATTGACAATATGGCATACCCTGCCATCAAGTCCACAATGATATCTATATTTGGTAATAGAAAATCATCCTTTGGGCATGCTTTATTTAGTTCTCTGAAATCCGTACATATCCTGATGCTATTGTTCGGCTTTGAAATAGGTACAATGTTTGATATCCAGTCGATAGACCTTATGAATCCAACATCTAGCAATTTCTTTAACTCAGTCTTTACCATTAATACGATATGAGGATGCATTTTTCTCAATTTTTTCTTCACAGGCTTGATTCTTGCAGGAAAAGACAAATGATGCATGAGCAGATTTGGATCCAAGCCTGGCATATCAAAATATGACCAAGAAAATTTGATGCTTCTTTCTTTAAAGAATTTGATGAATTCTGGTCTCTCTTGATCTATCATGGATTCTGCCAGAAGTAGGATTTTTATTTTTTCTTCAGTGTCGATGTCAATAGACTATGTTGGTTCTACCAGGACTAGTGACCGCTTATGATAATGTTCTAGAAGAGTGTCAAATCTCTCATCTTTCGGTGCCTTAGAGAGTTTTTCACTGTTAGATACATTTTTTATTTTATCCTTTTCCAGATCTAATGTTGCCATAGAATGGTTTTCACCATTGGATCTATTATCCTTGTTTTTACTTTTGTAACTGAAATATTTGACACCCTCCTACCGAGTCACGTTGTTATGAGTATTACAGATAGAACTCATACCAAGTTTTTCATGACATAAGAAATTTATGATGGCATCATCATCTGCAAATATTGGTATAGTCAGAGGTTCGACAGGTTCCCAATCAATAAGTTCTGGATGGATTAATGGCATGAAGTCATCAGATTCATTTAGGTTGATGAATGTAATGGTTCAGACATCCATTTTTTCATAGTTATTATTTGGAATATCAAGGTCAATGATGGCACCTTCTTCAAGATCGTCTAGTTCACTTGATGTATGTTCATCCCAGCTTGAGTCATCGATATTTAGTGATCCTGATACGAATGGTCTAGACCCAGAGCTTTGTCCCTCCTCACGTGTAGGGGCATATTGTTGTATTACATCAATTTGAATATCGGTGTAAGATACATCGAAACACAGATCCCACTCATATTTATTTGAATCCATTTCAGAGCTATCTCTAAGCTGAAGGATTCTTTCTACAACCTTCCTTGTCATCTCTTGTTTTTCTTCTTTAGAGTATCCCAGTCTCATCTTCTCTTTTGATTGGAGAGTGAGGGGTTGAATAGGCTCAATTATTCCTTCCTTTCTTAAACCAACAGGTCCTTGTCCCTCGTAACCCATTTTTTCTAGGATAGCTTTCCCTTTGCCATATTTGTCTTTATTGATATTGATGTTCTTGATACTGCTATTTGGTGTCGATGGTTCTTCATCTTTGTATAACTAATCAAGGATTGCTTTGTTGTCTGACTAATCCTCTATAGTACCGGCTTTTACAAACCTTTTTTCTAGAACTATGATAGGTAGTGATGTTTGATGTTTGATCATAGATGGTTGACCATATGTCTTAGGAGATGGCATTAATTGTGAAAGGTTAAGCGATTGCTCCATAGAATATTGCCCCATTCCCTTGTCTGTCAACTGGACCTGCTCTTGAGATTTTTGTGATAAAGAAGTTTGGGGATCTGAATTTTTTGTTACTTGAGTGTCAACAAGATTTGTCTTTTTATTTATCCTTCTTCTCTACGGGTATGTGCAAGATCATCATGAAAAAAACAGGCCCTTAAGTGGCAATAAAAAGACAGAAAATCAGAGTTAGACAGCTTAACGCAAAAATTTGAATAAGTTATCTATATTATTTTTTAAAAATGTAAAAATAGAATATGTAGAAAATTGAATGTAGTTTCTAAACTACTAGACCTTTATTTAAAAACAAAAAATCTATTTAGTGAAAATTTGAAATTTCAAAACGGCAGTATTTAAATTTCAGGGTAAAAATAAGAAGTAGGTGTCTGTCTGACCACCCTAACCAAAATAAAATGATAATATTTTTTTATAAGATTTTAGATATAAGTAGAGTACTCATGTCCCGATGTGATGCATATTTTTTTATAATTTTTTTCCAAGTAAATAATTCATTATAAATTTTGTATTACAACTTTAAAAAAATATAAAATCTTGTCTATCTAACTACCTTAACTTTGTCAAAAATTCATGAAATTCATTTTTTTGTTAATCCTATATTATGGGAAGCATAGAATGTGACACATGTTTCAGATTCAAAAAATGTGATACCATTTGAAAGTTATAGATGTTTTACAATCAGCCTATCAATCGAGACTTTAGTCATAATTCTAATAGAAAATGAATAATAATTATATATTAAATTCAAAGTAAAGCATAATTTACATTGGTGGAAAGATGAGAATCTCCTCTAAAAACCCTTTTCGTTTCATCAATTTTGGGTAAAAAAAAAGTCGTCAGCCACATGGACCATCATATGGCTTACATATCGCCACTTTTTGGCCCATCATGGTCCTGCACATACCCCTACCCATTTGGCGATGATATTTGGATGTTTTTCTTCATTTGATGAATTTGAACTAGATGCTTCTCGATTGTGAGGCACAAAGGTATCTTGAGAGTTTCTAAGTGTGTCACAATGTTGAAGATGATTATAATCGACAGATACTATCACCTCCTTTCCATTTACTCAGAAATTTAAGCATTGGTGATATGTGGAAGGTACTGCCTGCATTTCATGGATCCAGGGACGTCCTAAGAGTATGTTGTAAGTCAACTCTTTTTCCAGTACTTGAAATGCTATGTGTTTCATCATTGCTCCCACTTGAATTGGTAACATAATTAGTCCCTTTGAAGATCTTTCTTCCTCATCATATGCTTTTATGGTCATTTTCCTTTGGGCATCAATAGCATCATCGGAATTCCCTAGTGCACAGATAAAACTTTAGAGTGCAACTATTCAAACCAGCTCCCCCATCTATTAAGACTCTTTTGACATGATGATTGTGGATCAAGACCTCGATATGGAGTGCGGTATTATGGGTATGGTTGAGTGAGACATCATCTTGTTCAAAGAATGATAAACAATGTGGGGTAGTCAAATTCCCTGCCATAGCTTGGAATTGGCAAACATCTAGATTTTTCGGTACTGTAGTGGCAACTAGTGCTTGTTTTAGAACCTCCTTATGTGATGGAGATAGTTTGAGAAGTTCTAGTATTGAAATCTGTGATGGAATGTTTTGAAGCTGATCAACAATGTTGTAATGAGATGGAGGTGGATATGCATTTTTAGACCCAACTCCCTTTAACACTACCTTGGATTTCCCCCTTGTCATTACATTTTTTGGTTCATAGTCCTGTCGTTCTCTAATTTTTATGATATTTATTTGATTTTCAGGGAATTTTATGTTCAGGAGCAAATCCAAATGGGTAGTGTCATTGGTATCATGTTCGTTTATGTTATGACCAACGGTATGATCACTCTCTACTTCGGTAAGACACAGGATTGTTTTATCATAGATATGATTGATATTTTTACCTTTGTTGTTCATAGAAGATGATGTTCCTTTGTCATAGTTTGGTAAAGGGTCCTTGAAGGCTGAATGATCATTATTGTTTTGGGGTCCTTCTATATACACCTTGTTATTTTCGATCAAATCTTGAACTGCATGTTTTAACTCCATACAATCATTAGTTTTGTGGCCTTTATTGTTGTGGAAGTTGTAGTAATTTGAGTCATTCCACCATGGTGGTTTGAACTTTGGATCCCAGAATCTTGCTTCCTGCGTAGTGATAAGACCACTAGGGACTAGTTCTTTCATTGCTAATTCCAATGTTTTGCCTAAAGGTGTGAACCTACGTCGGTTTGATGGTTTCTGGTATGATTGTGATTTTTTGATTTCTTTGTTTTGAATGCCATTTGACTTGACGATTTGATCATTGTTTTGATTCATTTTTGAAGTAGATGCTGTCAAGTTGAAGACTGGTTTAGAATTTTGTAAATCACTTGTCATTTCGTTTGTAGTCGTATTTCGGTTCTTTTGCCAAAATTTTGGTTTATCACTGCTGGGGTACTAATTTGAGGAGTTTGTGTTATTTGATTTGTCCCTAAAAATTTTAATAGCTCCTCTTTTGACTAGCTCTTCTTCAATCTTAAAGCCATTTTCTATCACCTTTTCGAATGTGGGAGTACATTGTAATTCAAGTCTGTAACTCATCTCCTCCATCAAGTTGTCAATGAACAAATCCATTTTCGCTTCTTCAAGAATGGATCGAGGATATCTAGCAAACAATCGTCACCATCTTTGTAGAAAGGACAAGAATGTCTCCCCTTTTTTTTTTCAAGTTATATAGATCCTTTATTGTAACATCGTGTTGGATGTTAAAAGAATACTGGGAGATGAACCTGTTGACAAGTTCCTCAAAAGTCTTGATATTTGGTTGTAATTTTGAAAACCATTCCATACGTGCACCTCTCAAGCTTCTTGGGAATAATCTCATTAGGTAAGTTTCATCTTGGGAAAACTCTAGGCTCATGGTTTTAAATTCTTGGATATGATCGATTGGATCCAATCTTTCATTGTACTTGTTGTATTTGGGGAATTCACAGTGTCTAGGAAAAGGTATCATATCAACTATTGAGTCAAAAGGATAAGGACAAATGTCATGTATTGCATACCTTTTGGTACTCCCTTTTGTCATATCTTGTATTTGTTGTTGTAAGATTTTCATTTGGGATGTTAAAGCAACAATCAAATCTATTGCTTGTGTGGGTTGCGGTATTTCAGTCTCACTTGTTCCAAGTGCTTATTTTAGACGATTTACGTCAAATTCCTTAAGAAGTTTAGCACCTGATTCAACCAACATCAAGAGATATTTCTCCATGTCTTGTTCTAAAATATTTTCTATAAATTTATGGAATTTGGGATCTTGTTGGGTTGTTTGAATATCCTCTGGAGTTATCTCATTCTTATCATTTTGGTGCAAATTGTTCCAGGGATTTTCTTTTGCCATTGTATGTGATGTTTCAAGTTCTTGTTCTAAGTTTCTCTATTTTTGCGACCTAGTGAAGATTGGCATATAAGTTTTTGTTCTTTCTTCCAAAATTTTGACCTTCAATGCTGGAAAATGTCAAGTGATTTTTTAACAAAGTCGAATAAGATGACTGATCTTATTGATAAGGCTAGGTTAAAAAAAATTGGATTACTATACCTTGTTTCATGATAAAGGATGATAATATCTTGATGATGAAACTTCAGTGTAGTAATCGATTGTGTATTTGATTTGACACTTTTGATGTGCAAGATCTGCATTTTAGTTGATAAGATTGGGACCTTGTATGAACTTATTTAATTTCGGTTTTTAGACAACGATTCTGATAAAAAGATACTTGTATTCTGATAAGAATTCGTGGATAAATGACAGACTGACTAACTGGTATGATTTGGAACTCTCTGTTTTGAAAGCGCTAAAACAGAGTATAGAAGCGCTATTTCATAGAAGCGCTAGAATAGAGTTCAAAAGTGCTGAAACAAGTGATGGAAGCACTATCTTTACAGATGCACTAAAAAAGTGCTCGAAAGCGTTGTAGAAAGTGATGGAAGTGCTATCTTGACAGATGCGCTAAAACAGTGCCCGAAAGCGTTGAAAAAGATGATGAAAGCGTTGTTTGATGGAAGCACTAGAATAGTGACTGTAAGCGCTAAAATAGTGCTCAGAAGCGTTATTTTATGAAAGCGCTAAAACAGTGACCTAAAGCGCTATTTTATGAAAGTGCTAAAACAGTGACCTGAAGCACTGAAATAGGTTTCCAGAGCACTAAAAATAGGACTTTTAAGACTCTCTATTGTAAAACTTGATCTGGCCTTGTGGCATATTCTATCATGGGTTGTGGAAAATAGGACTGATGTATTCGTTGACTACGATTGTGATATTGTGTGAGAGCTCTCCTTTGGAATAAATCTCGTGAATAAAGTGGATTTACAATGTAATCAAGATTATGACCCCTAGCAAAATCATGATATTTATGGATGAAGGTTCTATGTTGCAAAAAAAAAATCAATTCTGATATAGAAAATGCCTTCTTCTTAAATTATCCTGATAACTGAGTGGTCTCTTAGGTTTGGTGATTTTGATTGCTCTCTTGAAAAACATGGTGGACTTCCACTTTCGAATCATGAATTTCTTGACCTGATTTGACTTGTCATTTTTCGGATGATCTTTAATCTAATTTTAATGATTTTTGTGAAAACACAGCAAGCAAGTTGTGGAATAATTGTTTTAATCTAAATAGATCGTGTATATTCGAGAACCATGAATGGTCCTTATTGATTTTCAGTGGTTGCTTTGAAAAATATACACAAATCAGACAAACTCGCACTTAAGGTCAAATAGGTCATTGTTATACTCAACAACCCACATCTTGAAATTGTGTTGACGCACACAGCCGTGTCACCCCCTAGAGGCCGCCTGTGTTTTTGTCGTTTCTAGGCACGTACTCAGAGTTGGATTTCACGTCCTCTAAGAAAATGGTCCTTGGAAATTATATGGTGAGTGTCTTGGGGGCAGATTCTTCCCCCCCCTTGCATCGTGAGTATGACAATGTCTGGTTACTTACTCAATGAGATACTACTGTATGGTTCGTAGATAGGGCTTCTGTGTAGTGCGGAAATTGATAAACTTCCTTAGGAGACCTCCCAATCTTTAGAACAAATATTTTGGGGATGTTTATCTTGCTCACTACTGTCAAGTTGGAATTTCATCAACAACTTGCATTTCGATTATAGTGGGTTGGAATCCTTGGCTTTAGGCGTTCCCACTTAGGTTGTTCTTGTAGGGTGAGTACTCTTTCCCACTACGGCAAGCCTTCTAAAGGATTTAATAAAGCATAAATCGCATGAAATAAGGATGAATCTGACACTTTGATCACCCAGTTAAGGGGAGAGCATAAGCCTAATCACCACACAAGCACAACAGATAAGGTGTTTTGTTTTAAGCCCAAAAAGATAGATTTTCTAATCTATGTGAAGATTTTGCTTCACAAAAATCATAATGTTCTTTTTAACTAATACTGCAAAAGTGCGATGGATACCCTAGGATTGATAAATTTTTAAAATCAGAGGTGGCTACTCTAGGATTGCTAAATTTTAGTCTAACTGTGAAAAAAATTAAATTTTGGTCGCGATCGCATCAGATCTAGATCGAATTTACAAAAGCGCTAAAACAGTTCACTAAAGCGCTCTAGTTTTTACCTGATGCGTTAAAACCAAAAGCGCTGAAATAGAACACCGAAGCGCCATAGTTTGCCACAGAAGCGCTAAATCAACTTTTCTGGAAATGGGTGACCGATGTGCCGAAACAGGTCATGGAAGCGCTAGAGTTGAAAGCGCTAATTTTTTTGATAGATGCCCTATAGTATCATGGAAGCATCAAAATAGAACACAGAAGCTCTATGGGGTTAAGTCCCACGGTGGATGCCAAATTGTAAGTGTGAATAAGGTAATAAAGCAATAAAACACTTCTTTAAGAAACATTGCATCAAAGATTAAGCTAATTAATCAATTGAAAGCGTCTCATTGTCTCCTATCTTCAAAAATTTATTAAGTTATTGTGCTCTCAGATTTAAATAACACTATTAACTGTTAAAATGACAATCTAAAGAATGGAATGATGTTGATGCAATGATATGAAACCAATATGATAAAGAATAGATGATAAAAGAAACTAAGATGACATGAATTGACATGAAAACTGATAAATACAGCTACAAGAGGCAGCCATGATATGAAAACTTGATTGCTAGATGCTTGGATGTTGGATGCTAAATGCTTGATGCTTGAATTTCTAAAGAGTAAGAGTGCATAAGTTAGATAATTTGGATCCTTTTCTTGGTTGAATGAAGCTTTATTTATAGATTTTCTGGCTGTAGAAATGCACAGGGATGGCAAAGAGAGGCTTGGATTCAATCTGGAGGATTGAATGGTGAGAGATGGAGGAGATTGGGAGAATTTTAGAGATTGTCTCTACCCATGAAAACACCAAGCAAGAGAAGAGGAAAGATTGATGGAGGAGGATTGAGAGATAAATTTGCAATTTGTCTCCAATTCTTCCCGTGAAGTTTCAATCAATTAATTTTGACATGATTTTGACATTAATTAGACATAAAATATCTAATTTGATTTTTGAGAAAATATAGAGGAATATTCCTTATGCCTTTATTTAAATATTTTTAATTTATTTAAATTAGCAAAAAGAGGGATAAATAATTTAATAAAACAAACTATAGAGGTTGTTTATTAATTTAAACAAAAGAATATGGTAATTAATCAATAAAGTGTTTAAATATTTATTTAATTAATTTAAGATTGTTGTGATAGAATAAAATAGGGAAATGAGAATTAATTTAAACAAAGTATTTAATTTTTTTTAAGATGAGATAGAATTTAAATGTGAATGTGAACGTGAACTATATAAATAAATATTTCTCTTTATTCAATAGTAGAGAAAATAGGATAATCAATCAAATAATTTGTATTTAATTAATCAGAATCCTCCAGACCAATTTTAGGTGTATACAGTAACATGTGCTTTTCTTACTCATTTCAAGTTGAAGAGCACAAAAAATTTACTGAGAGGGGGGGTGAATCAATAAATCAAACCAAACATTCAATTCTTAATCTTTTCAAACTTATTACAATCAAGTTTTTGATATGACTTAATAAGAACAAGTTGACACCTCTTTATTGAAAATGATTAAATGACTTTTTACAAATGGAAGTAGGCACCAACCTACTTAATTTACAAATGAGATGATTTTGTAGGCTACAACCTATAAGGAACACCAACTCTTTTACAATTTTATTAGGCACCAACCTACAAGGAGCACCAACCCCTATTGCAAGGCACCCACCTTGACTTGATGGATGAAGGTAAATGACTTCAATTAGATCTGCACTCTCCCAATCCTCCAATCTGCCCTTGTGATTAAAAATCTCACATTCAGCCCACACAAGAAGATGGGTTTCTAATTTGAATCACCTAGAACTTTTCAACCACACTTGTAGACTTGCAATGGATGCACTACATATATCTTACTCAAACATTGCATCCCTTAGATGGAAGAACATATCCTTCAAGAATGTCTCTTCATAATAAATTTGATCTTAGTTAAAAAAATAAATCTCTTTTGAAACTTCATTTAATTAATAAATCTTCTTTTAAAGAAAATCACACCTTTTGGTAGATATAGTGTTTTTTCCTTAAAAATCATGTCTCTTTTTATTCGCATTGATTCAAAAGAGAAGAGGCGTCTTTTAGAAGATATAGCGCTTTACAGAAATAGATCACACCTTTTCATTGCTTAATTGCCTTAGAACAATCGCTTCTCTTTTATATTTTGATTTTTACCTCTTCACTTAATCGATATTTAATAAACTGAAGTATTATGTTTAAAACGAATCACCCTATATTAATGAATTGCTTCTCTTCATAACATCATTTTATAAAATTTGAGATTTTGATCAGTGCGTATTTCAGTTCGCGCCTGATCATTTATCACGTGTCTCCTCAGAAGATCGATGTTTTTACCAAAATATGTTTTTTATTATTTAGTTATTTCATAAGGCACGTGTATTAAGACGTGATGATGTCTTAACAATTCAAATCAAAAAGTTGCTTAAATTAAATTTGTCTTCAATAGATGATTTCTTCAACAACCGATTATCAACCAACCTGGGAATGATTGAATCTGAATTTAATAATTTTGTTGTCTTTAGCATGATGAAGCTTTTCAGAAATGATGTTATGTTTCGGCACCTTCCAGATTTGATTACAAATATCTTAAATCTCATGATCCAGATTTCATTATTAAATATCTCAAATCTCATGATCTTCGATCTGAATCTTAAGTCTTGGTTCTTCATTTTTGATAAGGCATATCTGTATGGTTTGTGGCATTTGACATCAATGCCAATACTTCTAACAATCTCCTCAGTTTTCATTGATGGCATCCTCTTCAATAGCAACTTTGATCCTTTTCAATTTGCTCCCCTTGTGTCCAATTTCTCCCCCTTTGACATCAATGGCAAGGGTGTTAGAATAAAGGTTTTAACTTAATTGTGTTGATTAAGTTACCTTTATTCTCTTCTTAAGATTTCATGTTAGTTTGCATAAAGTGAAATTTAATAATTATATTAATTATTAAATATTTTCCTATTAGAGCTTCTTTTAGGTTTTTCCTATTAGGGTTTCTTTTAGGGTTTGCATGATCTCCTTTTATAAGGATTGATCCCATTGTATATTTTATGATTTCTTTTTTGTTCTAATAAGATAATTTTTTCATTTTTCAGAGCTTCAAACCCTTGTTTGTTTTCTCCATCCATTCTCTTCCTTGTGACAGATATCCATTTGCATGCAGGTGTTCTTGGAGTCTAAAGTTGGATTTCTCAACTTCTACATGGTATCAGAGCTTTCCTGCTGCATGCATGTTCTTGTTTGAAGAATTTGGAGCTATTTGGAGCTACAAGGGTTGGATCAAGCATTCACAGTTTTGGGGGTTTTCTTTTTTGATCCAGGGAATCACCTACAATTTCAAAGCATTTTGAGTCCAAACGGACCTTGCTCTTGGATCCGCAGCGGTCCAAAACCCCTAACTCGACTGTTCATTCGTCTATTTTGGACAAAGTTGATTTGAGGGGCAAAATTTTTTTACCCTTACGGTCGTGTCTGCCTGGTAAAAAAATATTATTCGAAATTTATTTTTCGTCAAAAAAATTTAAAAAAAAATTCGCAGTTTTTCATTGTACAAAGTAATTTTGTTTTTTTTAAATTGTTTTCAAAATTTTAAAAAAAGTTGCAGGGTACCCTCCGCAGGTTCGTACCTATGCAGACCTTCGCAGGGCTGTACCTGCACAGACCCGCGTAGAGTACCCGCACCTTCATAGGGGTGCGGTGGGGGTGGGCCCACCTGCCTCCCCCACCAAAAATGTTTTTTTTTTTAATTTTTTTTATCAAAAAAAAATTTTACTGTATTTTTTTATTGTTTTTAAAAAAAAAAAACAATTTTGTAATAAGCCCTATTGCGCAAATGCAGTAACGACCATTTGGCCATCAAATTTAAGCTCGTATTTTTGTTGTGATGGCCGTATGACCGTCAAATTTAATGCAACACTGGTTTTTCCCCCCTTTGGAGTTGTTTTTTTTCCAAAGGTCATAACTTGGGCATACGATATCATTTTTTGGCAAATGAGATATCATCGGAAAGCTCATTCTATCAACTTTCCAGTGGTGTGGGTTTCATCTCTTCATTTATCTGTTGGTGCATTCTACTCAGTTGAAGTCAAAGGAGCTTCTTTCAGTCCCGAGCTTGTAACTTTTGACTCGTTTCTCCGTTTTTCGTGATCTCAACGACGTTGGAACCATATTTCAGAGCTCTTCAGTTCCATCCACGTAATTTTTCCAAATTTCACTCCAGGTATATTTTATTCAATTTTTTGTGTTTTCACACTCTAGTGAATTACCTGAACATATTTGCTCTTGGGAACTTCTCGATTGCATGGGTTGCTTCATTTTTTGGTTGTTCTTCATGTATTTCTAGTTTTTTATCCTTTGAGGGCATTTTGAGCATCATTTGTAAGCAATCTTTTATGTAAACACACTGAGATAAAGTGTCACACTATTGTACATGTATTTTTGGGGATTTTGCACATAAGGTTGTGCATATTTTTTACTCGCACTGTATTATAAAGTGTCACGGGGGGGTTGTGTAGTGCCTTTCTTTTGCCATCATACCTTTGTCCGGTGAGTGTCCCTCCACGACGACAATGGATCCATATGATTCCATCCTCATGCATGTGTGCTTTTTTTTTGCACACCACTTTTTTAGTTGCAAGTGCTTTCTTGTGCACTTTCAGATGTTGTTTCTTCTCCTTCATGCACTACAGGGTGTTACACAAAATTTCAGTGGATTTGTCAGGCTCTCCCAGTTCAGCATTATGGGGGGTATTATACTATTCGTGCTATTGTTTCCTTGGTTTCGCCTTGGAAGGAATCTTCCATTCTTAGTTGATCAGTGTTTTTCATACTATTGGTACTTGTGCCATTTGTATCTTCATTCCAGGTGTTTTCCTTTGTTTGCCATCTGATTCGAGTAGTGTCATTTGGGGCACTCATGCAAATTGTTGTCTTCTTGATCTTGATCATCTTATCTTCAGTGGAGGTTCTTCAGCACCATAGCAGTCATCTTTCAATAGTTGTTTGCAGCTTCTTCTGCTTCAGTGATGTTCTTTATGGCTTTCTGCATCTCTTTTTGGAGTAGAGTTTCTCCCATGAGGTTTTCTCTATTTTCCATTTTACAGAGATTTGGTTGTATTTGGGTACCCAATCTGGCCTAGTTGTCGGGACCCATGTTTACCTTCTTGCATTGTAGTTACCTTTTCTTTTTTGCACTTGTTTGTAGTTGCACTGTTGCTCATCTTAAGGGGGGGTGTTAGAGTAAAGGTTTTAACTTAATTGTGTTGATTAAGTTACCTTTATTCCCTTCATAAGATTTCAGGTTAGTTTGCATAAAGTGACATTTAATAATTATATTAATTATTAAATGTTTTCCTATTAGGGATTCTTTTAGGTTTTTCCTATTAGGGTTTCTTTTAGGGTTTGCATGATCTCCTTTTATAAGGATTGATCCCATTGTATATTTTATCAATTTCCTTTTGTTCTGATAAGATAATTTCTCCATTTTTCAGAACTTCAAACCCTTGTTTGTTTTCTCTATCCATTCTCTTCCTTGTGACAGGTATCCATTTGCATGCAGGTGTTCTTGGAGTCTGAAGTTGGGTTTCTCAACTTCTACAAAGGGGTCTTCTAACAATGTTTTGCCTTTTGTTCCATGAAGCTACAAGATACTATGTATAGCTCCCCCTGAATGTATGCTTCCACCAATCAATTCGATTGATGTGGGACAACTCCCAATTTATCCCTTAGATATTCAAATGCATCCCTCGGTAGTGGTTTGGTGAATATATCAGCATTTTTTTCTTTTGAGGCTATGTATTCCAAACACACTTGTCCTTATGCCACTTTCTCTCTCAAAAAGTGATATTTGATAGGTATATGCTTGGGTCTTGAGTGCATCACTAGATTTTTGGAAATGTTGATTGCACTAGTGTTATCACAATAGATGATGCAAGGATGATTGTATTCCACCTTTATGTCTTTTAGAGTTTTCCTCATCCACAAAAGTTGAGTGCAACATGTTGCAGCTGCTATATATTCAGCTTTTGTAGTAGATAGAGAAATTGATTCTTTCTTTTTTCTCATCCAATATACTAAGTTCCCTCCAAGGAAGAAGGCTCCTCCACTTGTACTTTTTCTATCATCCACATTGCCTATCCAATCAACATCTGTGAGTTCTTCAAGAGTGAATTCTTTTCTGCTAGGGTACCATAGACCATATTCCATAGTGCCTTTCAAATATTTGAATATTCATTTTATTGCATGAACATGTGTTTCTTTTGGTGCTGCTTGAAATCTTGCCACCACTCCAACAACTTGCATTATGTCTGGTCTTGTAGCAGTTAGGTACAACAAACTCCCAATCATTGATCTATAAAGTGTTTGATTCACTTCTTGGGATTCATCTTCTTTTCTTAACTTGCAACT
Source organism: Sequoiadendron giganteum (assembly GCA_007115665.2). Classification (NCBI taxonomy): domain Eukaryota; kingdom Viridiplantae; phylum Streptophyta; class Pinopsida; order Cupressales; family Cupressaceae; genus Sequoiadendron; species Sequoiadendron giganteum. The sequence continues at coordinate 156,715,215 of CM021100.1, read as the reverse complement.
TATAACCATGGGAGTATTTACAGGATTAAAATCTTCCATCCCAAACTTCTTTAACATTTCCTTCACATATTTGGCTTGAGAGATGAAAATTCCTTTGCTATTTTGTGAAATTTGTAGCCCAAGGAAGAAAGAAAGTTCTCCCAACATTAACATCTCAAACTCCTTTTGCATATGTAAGGAAAATTCTTTACACATTTTGTCCTTGTCTCCACCAAAAATGATGTCATCTACATACATTACCACAATCAATAAATGTCCATCCTCTTCTTTGATGTATAAATTGTTGTCTACATCTCCCTTTTTGAATCCTTGCTCTTTGAGATACTTATCAAGTCTAGAATACCAAGCTCTTGGGGCTTGTTTGATCCCATAGAGAGCTTTCTTCAATTTGCACACATAATCCTTGTCTTCTGATAGTAAGAAACCTTTAGGTTGTTCAATAGAGACTTCCTCTTCTAGATCTCCATTGAGAAAAGTAGATTTGACGTCCATTTGATATACTTTAAATTTCTTGTGACTTGCATAGGCTAGAAACATTCTAATTGCTTCAATCCTTGTAACCGGTGCAAATGTTTCTTCAAATTCCACTCCTTCAACTTGAGCATAGCCTTTGCACACAAATATTTCTTTGTTCCTTGTGACTTGACCATCTTCATTAAGCTTGTTCCTAAAGACCCATTTTGTGCCAGTTACATTTTTATCTTTTGGTCTTGGGACAAGTTCCCAAGTTTCATTTTTCTCTATTTGATCTAATTCCTCATTCATTTCTCCAATCCAACATTTGTCTTTGCTTGCTTCTTCAAAAGTTTTGGGCTCAACTTGGGATAAAAGTGCTATATGAAAATCTTCATTATAATTTATCATTCTCCTTGTAGATCTACATCTATCTTGAAGGATCAATTCTTCAGGATGATTCTTTTGCACAAACTTGGAAGGTGTCTTTGGTGTCTTTATGGGAGTCTTTTGTGGAGATTCTTCTTCTTTTTTTTCTTCCTCCTCTTCATCCTCTTTGGAGTTCTCATCATTTTTTTCTTCATCACTCATGGTTTGAACATAATGATAGCTTTGTCCAACTTCTTTGAATTTCTTTCCTTCATCAACTCTTACATTGGTAATTTCAATAATTTTGTGAGTTCTCTTGTTGTAGCATTTGTATGATTTACTCCTTGATGAGTAACCAAGAAATATTCCCTCATCTACTCTTGCATCAAATTTACTCAAGTCTTCTTCATCTCTTCTAATGTAGCAAGTGCTTCCAAATATCTTGAAATATTTGACAGTTGTTGGTCTTCCTTTCCAAAGTTCATAGGGTGTCTTATCATTGTTCACTCTAATTTGTGCACGATTCAAGATGTAAATTGTTGTATGAATTTCTTCCTTCCAAAAGGCATCTGCTATCTTTGATTCATTTAGCATTTCTCTTGCCATTTCTTGAACCGTTCTATTCTTTCTTTCTACAACCCCATTTTGTTGAGGGGTTCTTGTTGCAGAAATTTATCTCTTAATTCCATGTTCTATGCAGAAATTTTCAAATTCATTTGATGTGAATTCACCTCCTCGATCTGATCTAAGACACTTTATCTTTGTACTTGCTTCATTTTTCACCAACTCTTTAAAAGTTTTGAATTTCTCAAAGGTTTCAGATTTTTCTTTTAAGAAGGTAACCCAAGTAATTCTTGAGAAGTCATCAATCAATAGCATAAAGTATCTCTCTCCATTCATACTTTTGGTTTTGGTACGCCCACAAAGATCAATGTGTATGAGCTCCAATGGCTTTGATGAAGAGTGCTCCTTAGACTTGAAACTTGACCTTGTTTGCTTTCCAAGTTGACACTCCTTACAAATGATGTTGGACGGTTTTGTTATTCTTGGCATATCTCTCACAACATTTTATTTACTAACTTTGGCAATGTTATCAAAGTTGAGGTGGCCTAGCCTTTTGTGCCATAACCAAATTTCATCCTCTTGTACCAAGTTGCAACTCTCACAACTTATCTCTTTTAGAACATACAAATTGTGCTTTCTATCAGCTTGTGCAATTTATTTTCCATCTTTCTTGATTTCACATTTGTTAGCATGGAATACAACATTATTCCCTTGATAAAAAAGTTGGCTAACACTTAGTAGATTTTATTTTAAGCCTTTAACATATAAGACATTTTATTTTTTTGTTCTACCATTATCTAGGCTAAGCTTTCCTTTTCCTTTTATTTCTTTTCTTGAGTTATCACCAAATCTTACAGTTCCTTCATCAGTTGGTTCAAGGGAGATGGATTTGTTTTTATCACCTGTCATGTGATTTGAGCACTCACTTTCAATGTACCACCTATCCTTCTTATTTTCAACATGTAATTTTTTTTGAATGAACATAGATTTCTCCTTCTTCCTCCACACTTTGATAGGCATTTCTTTATTTTTAAGAGACTTATCTTCTTTCTTGTCTTGCTTTGGAGAATCATTAAAAACTATCCTACAAGCTTGTTCCTTGTGTCCAAAGTTATTAAAATTGTAGCATAAGCCATTAAATTCCATTAAGGGTGTGAAAGGATTATAATCTCTCCTAATGTAGCTAGGAATATTCTTTGTTTTATTCTTACAATTTAAGGCCTTGTGGCCAAACTTGTTACATAGAAAACAATAGCCATTAAAGGCATACCAAACTTCTTCAACTTGCTTTGAGAAGGTCTTAATTTCTTCTTTGGAGTTACTAACCTTCTTGGACTGTCTTTCAAAACTGCCCCCTATTTTTTTTAATGGATTTTTGAGCCTTCATGAGCTCATTCAACTTGATGGAGTCTTCATCAACCTTTGTGTGTTGTTCCTTTTTATTTTTCAGTTCCATCTTTAGCATTATTATTTCTTGCTCCAACTTGTCACATTCCATTTCTTTTGAAATGAGTTTGACCTCCATGTCTCCCTCATTTCTTTCAGCCTCCATGATTAGAGCCCTGAAGTCTTCAATAGTTTTGCATGATTCCTCCAAGTCTTTTTTCATTTATTTGATCTTCATTTTGTGTTTGGCAGCCTTCTTCTTTAATTCTTCAATTTTTTTGTATGCGTAGCGAAGTTCTTCCTCAATATCCAATTCCTCTTCTTTATTGCAATCTTGATCAACTTCCTCTTCTTCATCACATTCTTGATCAACATCTTGTTCTTCATGTTCAACCATGAACAATATTTCTTCTTCACCATTGCTTGAGCAATCTTCACTTTGTTCTTTGGAGGTGATGTTATCCCTTTTTGAATAGAATATCTTCTTGTGTTTTTGAGATTTCTTCTTTGAGTTGTATTTGAAATCTTTCTTTCCCTTTTTCTTGTTGTTGACCTCTTTTTCTTCTTCACTAGAGTTGTTATCATCTTGAGGAAATTTTGAGGCATAATGTCCAATCTTCCCACAATTGAAGCATTTAAAGGGGAATTTTCCTTTATATTTTCCTTTTCCTTTCTTAAGCTTTCCCACGAAGTAGGCTTCTTCTTCATCACTTGATTTTTCACTTTGTTCTTTATGCTTGTTTTTTCCTTTTTTGGATTCTTTGAACGAGACTTCCTTTTGTGGTGATCTTCCTTCAATCCTCATTTCATAGGCAGTAAAGATCTCATGTAATTCATCTTTTGATAGCTTATCCAAGTTTGTTAATTCTTCCAATGCTGCAACCTTAGCCTCAAAATTTGTAGATAGAGATCTTAGGATCTTATCAACAATAAAAGTATCATCAATTTCTTCACCTAGTCCTTTCATGATGTCCAATGTTTCATCAACACGAAGAAAGTATGAGGTTATATCTTCATCATCATTCATCTTAAGAGTTTCCAACTTCCTTCGATGAGTTTGCAACTTTTCCTTCTTTACTTTTGCATTTCCTTCATAGATGTTTTGGATTTTAACCCAAATATCTTTTGTTGATTTGCAATGCATGACCTTTGTAAATTTTGAATCTATTAGGCTGCAAAGAAGAGCATGCTTTACTTTGGCATTGTTCTCACTTCTCTTTTTCTTGGCTTCATCCGTTGGAGGGGTTGCTGGAGGTGTATACCCATCAACAATAGATTTCCACACTTCAAATCCAAGTGCATTCAAATATGCTTCCATCTTGATACTCCAAAATGCATAATTAGTCCCATCAAAGATGGGTGCTTTCACTGTATTGTTATGATCTGCCATAAGTTCTCTTAAGGATCTCCTTCAAGCGGTTAGGCTTTCAAGAAGGACCTTACTCTGATACCAATTGAAAAGCACAAAATATTTACTAAGAGGGGGGGTGAATCAATAAATCAAACCAAACTTTCAATTCTTAATCTTTTCAAACTTATTACAATCAACTTTTTGATATGATTTAATAAGAACAAGTTGACCTCTTTATTGAAAATGATTAAATGACATTTTACAAATGGAAGTAGGCACCAACCTACTTAATTTACAAATGAAATGATTTTTGTAGGCTACAACCTACAAGGAACACCAACTCCTTTACAATTTTATTAGGCACCAACCCCTATTGCAAGGCACCCACCTTGACTTGATGGATGAAGGTAAATGACTTCAATCAGATCTGCACTCTCCCAATCCTCCAATCTACCTTTGTGATTAAAAATCTCATATTTAGCCCACACAAGAAGATGGGTTTCTAATTTGAATCACCTAGAACTTTTCAACCACACATGTAGACTTGCAATGGATGCACTACATATATCTTACTCAAACATTGCATCCCTTAGATAGAAGAATATATCCTTCAAGAATGTCTCTTCAATATAAATTTGATCTTAGTTAAAAAAAACAAATCTCTTTTAAAACTTAATTTAATTAATAAATATGCTTTTAAAGAAAATCACACCTTTTGGTAGATATAGCGCTTTTTCCTTAAAAATCATGTCTCTTTTTATTCGCATTGATTCAAAAGAGAAAAGATGTATTTTACAAGATATAGCGCTTTCCAGAAACAAATCACACCTTTTGATTGCTTAATTGCCTTACAACAATCGCTTCTCTTTAGTATTCTTATTCGTACCTCTTCATTTAATCGATCTTTAATAAACTAAAGTATTATGTTTAAAATGGATCACCCTGTATTAATGAATCACTTCTCTTCATAACATCATTTTATAAAATCAGAGATTTTGATAAGTGCGTATTTCAGTTCGCACCTGATCATTTATCACGTGTCTCCTTAGAAGATCGTTGTTTTTACCAAAACATGTTTTTTATTATTCATGTCTTTCATAAGGCACGTGTATTAAGCTGTGATGATGTCGTAATAATTCAGATCAAAAAAATTCTTAAATTAAATTTGTTTTCAACAGATGAGTTCTTCAACAACCGATTACCAGCCAACCTGGGGATGATTGAATCTGAATTTATTATTTTTGTTGTCTTTAGCGTGATGAAGCTTTTCAGAAATGATTTTATGTTTCGGCTCCTTCCAGATTTGATTACAAATATCTTAAATCTCATGATCTTCGATCTGAATCTTAAGTCTTGGTTCTTCATTTTTGATAAGGAATATTTATACGATTTGTGGCATTTGACATCAATGACAATAATTCTAACACAAGTTACCTCAAAGGAATGGTTGGATTTCACAACCTCCCTTCATAGGTAAAAGAGGTATGTGCACCTAAAATAAATTGAACTCTTCATTTTATGTTGATGTAGGGCTATGATTTTGATTTCATTGTATTGACAATTTGTAGGTGTAACTACATAGTGTGCTTTTCAACCTACATTGACTTACATCATGGTTCTAGAACTGCATGGTGAGTTGCAACAATTGTCAATTTATCACTTATTTATCATTTAGCCTCTTCCTAATTTAGGGTAATATCTCTTTAACATCATCATAGTTGTGGAGGTAAAATACCAAAATAGGGTTTGACTTGGGCAAACCCCTATACGACACAACCCTTTCCCCTCTTTCTTGTGTGTAGGTTATAGATTTGAAGTGAAATTGGAGAGGATTGAAGACTTAATTGTTCATCTAAGTATTCAAGCCCAATAAGTCATCAAATTAAGGAAAGTGGATTTTACTTGTGACAAACAAAGTTTTGACACTAAGCACATAGGAGAATAACCTATAGACAAGGAGAAACAAGAGCCTAAAGTTTGATTCTAAGTAGTTGTCTCCTAGTCTAGGGTTCCCAACATCCTTGTCCAACTAGATCAAGCCAAGAGTCATTATATTCATCACCTTCAAGGAGAAATTGATGCTTGATTTCAAGTCCTGCAAGTGTTAGTATTCACAAAATAAATGGATACAAAACATGAACAAAATCACATGTAAACTTAATGAATTGCTAAAATGATGCTTGACTAAAATAATGTTGTAATTCTACTCTTTGTTGCTATGAGGATGCACGTTTTCTCAACTTAAAATTATAAGGTTGCTTCTAAAATCACTAGGCTTTCAAATGATGAAAAAGACATATTTATATGCAATTCTTTTAATTTCTCAAAAATTAATTACCAATAGTTGACAAATGAATTTTGAATTTTTAAATGTTTAATTTTCTAACAATAAAATATTTAAATTAGAGCTAAAATAGGCTAGATGCCCTAGTCCAAACCTACTTTGGGGCTATCAATGTCATGAATTAAATATTTAATATTAATTTCTAAATTAAATCAGATTTCCCAAAAGCGACCAAAAAACAAGTAATTAACATAATTAAATCCATTTGCATAGGGGGAGGTAAACATAGTGTGAAATTGTCAAGGGTGACATTTACGATGCTACACCCCTCTTTCTTGTGTGTAGGCTATAAATCTACAAAGAAATTGGAGAGGATTGAAGAACTAAAAATTCATTCAAGCATTCAAACCCTACAAGTCAACAAATTAGGGAAAGTGGATGCTCGGTGTGTGTGAAACATATGTGCGAATAAAGGTCAAATCATTCAAGTGTAGAGTAGAGTGTAGAATTCTTTATATGCCTAACGAGAACTTTCATCAAGCTTTTGGAGAAACTAATTTCTCAGTTCATCCCACTCAGATGGTTTTAATATGATTGTCTTTTGTAAGGCAGTGAGCCTTCCTTTGAGTAGTGAGTTCTAGGAAGTGTGTCTGAATGCAAGTGCATTCTTTATTCATTTTTTCATTATACTTTTAACAAGGTATACTTGTGGATTAACCCCCACCGTGGTTTTCTCCCTTAATAGGGTTTCCATGCAAAAATATTGGTGTTATGTGTTGCTTAATTCTTGCTTTCATTGTTAATCATCATATTTGGAATTAAAGGTTAATAAGTTTGATCAAATTTGTAAATTCTATGACAACTGATTCACCTTCCCCCCCCATCCCCCTTTCAGTTGTCTCTTCTTGTTTTCCCAACAATTGGTATCAAAGTTGGTTCCTCTGAAAGAAAAGTTTAACAGCTTGATCTGAGATAGAATCTTACAAGAAGGATAGTCCTAGATTCGATGGAACAAACTACTCTTTGTGGAAGGTCGGGATGGAATGTCATTTAAGGTGCATTGGTGAGCCCTTCTAGAAGATTACAAAGAATTCATATACTATTCATCAAAATGGTCCATCTACTGTTGATGAGATCAAAGAAGTTGAAATTAATACTAGGGCTATTGAAGCATTAGTGAGTGCTTTGAAGATTCTGAAATAAAAAATGTGATAGGTTTGTAGACTATACATGAGATCTAGAAAAAGTTGGAAACATTGTATGAAGGAGATCCACTAGTAAAAGTTGCAAAGCTACAAAGCTTAAAAGGCAAGTGAGAGGACATGAAGATGAGTGAAAATGAGAACATCTTTTCCTTCTCTCAGAAAGTAAATGAACCAGTGATGAGTATCAGATGTGTCGGTGGAGTTTGGGAAGAAGATAAGATTGTGGCAAAAATACTTAGATCTGTGCCTCCTTCCTACAAAGCAAAATCTCATGCTATTGATGAACTCAGGATAGTGAAAAATATAACAAGAGATATGCTGATAGGAAAACTTGCTACCTTTGAGTTAAGTGAATTTGGTGAGTCTACTCCTAAGACTGAATCTACATTCAAAGCTATTGCATCTAGGAAAAGCAAACATGGATATGATGTGGGAGAAAGTTCCAAGAAGACATTCAGGTATGAAGAAGAGATGAAAAAAAATGAAGATGAAAAAAGAGAGTTAGGAGAACTGGAAGCACTGATTGTGAAAAGAGAAGCCAAAGGTCATGGTAAGTACAAAGGAAAGTTACCTATTAAATATTTTTCCTACAACAAAATAGGTCATTTTGCATCAAGGTGTCCTGAAATAACTTCTAAGTAAAAAACTTGAGAACACTAGATTTCAAAAGAAATGTTATTATGTTGAAGAAGGTGTTACTAATGATGAATCTAATAAAGAAGTTGGAAATGAAGATGAATGGGTATTTATTGCTATCAAAGAAAATAGTCAGATGCCCACTGAATCTACTAGTAATGTGAAATTTAAGAAAGCTATTGCAACCAAAGTTGAAGAAAAGGATGAGTGGGTAATTGACAGTGGATGCTCGCATCATATGAATGGTGACAAAAGTAAGTTTGTAAGTATGGAAAACTATGATGGTGGTATTGTGAGATTTGGAGACAACACTTTTGGTGTGATTCGTGGCAGAGGCACTATTTATTTTGGTGGTAAACATAATACTGATGATGTTCTTTATGTTGAAGGCTTAAAAAATAATTTGTTGAGTGTTGGATAGATGGTAGACAAGGGTTACAATCTCCAGTTCAAGGATGGTAAGTGCAGGATACTGGGAAATTCAGGAAATGTAATTGTTTCAGGTACAAAGACAAGAGGTAACATTTTTCACTTAAGTATTGTTGGTGAAAGTTGCTTGATTGCTCAAATAGATGTAAGTTGGTTATGGCATAGGAGGTTGTGTCATGTGAACTTTGATAATATTGTCAAAATAAGCTCTTCTCAAATAGTCAAAGATCTTCCTAAGATAGTGAAGCCTACCAACACTGTGTGCAAGGAATGTCAAATGGGAAAGAAGACTAGAAACTATTTTTGAAGAAAACAACATAACTCTAATGGAGTATTGGAATTAATACACACTAATCTATGTGGTCCCTCCAGAATCAGAAGTCTTGAAGGTGAAAGGTACTTTATGTTACCTATTGATGATTACTCTAGAATGATATGGGTTGCTTTCATAAGAGAAAAACATGAAGCACTAGAAAAGTTCAAAAGATTTAAAGTTATGGCGGAGAATGAGACAAGTCAAAAGATCAAGTTTTTGAGGTCTGATAGAGGTGGTGAATTCACTTCCTGGGAGTTCAATTATTTTTGTGAAGAACATGGAATTCAAAGACAACTATCTGCTCCCTAGACCCCTCAACAGAATAGAGTTGTTGAAAGAAAGAACAAAATCATTCTAGACACTGCTAGAATCATGATGTTGGAAGCATATATTCCTCATTTCTAGAAGAGAGAAGCTGTAAGCACTGTTGTGTACACTATCAATCGGGTAAATGTCAACAGTAATTTTGGTAAGACCCCTTTTGAGCTATGGTTTGGTTATAAGCCTACTGTGAAGTATTTCAAAATCTTTGGAAGAAAATTCTACATCAAGAGAGATGATGATATATGCAAGTTTGAAGCTAGAAGTGATGAAGGAATCTTTCTAGGTTACTCTACTAAGAGAAAAGCTTACCGATGTTTTAATAAAAGGTTGAAGAAAATGGTGAAAGTGCTAATGTCAAAGTTGATGAAGATATTGATAGACCATCTAGATATAGTGGATATGACTCAGATGATAATCATGATAATAATAACAATGGACATAATGTTCAAACACAGAGTCAACTGCAAATTGTTCCAGTGAACCAAGGAAATAAAAAAGCAAAAGCTAGTGAAAGTGCAAAAGAAAGAGAAAAAAAACAAAGTCAAAGAAATTTCTACAATTCCAAAGTATGCGAGTCTAAATCATTCTGATAGTCAGATCATCGATGATAAGAATAAAGGTGTGCAAACTAGAAGGAGAATTTTGGAAGAGTATTGTCTAATTTCAAAAACTAAGCCTAAAAATATCATTGAAGCATGCAAGGATGAATATTGGATGGAAGCCATGAAAGAAGAACTAAAACAAATAGATAAGAATGATACATGGTATTTTGTTCCTAGACCATAGAACAAAATTGTAACTGGAACCAAATGGGTGTTTCAGAATAAGCTGAATGAGCAAGGTGAAGTGATAAAAAATAAAGCAAGACTGATTTACAAAGGGTACTCACAGATGGAAGGTATGACTTTGAAGAAATTTTTTCCCTTGTTGCTAGAATTGAATATATTAGAATATTTCTTGCTTATGGTGCTTTCAATAATTACAAATTTTATCAGATAGATGTGAAGTCAACATTCCTAAATAGTGAACTAGAAGAGGAAGTTTATGTTGAACAACCAGATGGATTTCAATTGACTGATGAAGAGAACATGGTATGTCGATTAAAGAAAGCTCTATATGGACTTAAGAAAGCTCCTAGGGCTTGGTATGCTAGACTAGACAAATACTTGTTGAAGCTTGGATTCAATAAGGGTACTGCAGACAACAATCTATATTTCAAGTTGGATCAGGATAAAGAGTTAATACTTGAAGTCTTTGTTGATGATATCATTTTTGAAGGTGATGATGACCTATGTATGAATTTTACTAATGAGATGAAATCTGAATTTGAAATGTCAATGATAGGAGAGCTGAAATTCTTTTTAGGATTGCAAATCACTCAATTAGAAGATGGAATATTTATATCCCAGTCCAAGTATGTAAAGGAGTTACTGAAAAAGTTTGAGATGGAAGAATAAAAGCCAGTTGGTACACCTATGGTGACTGGATGAAAAATTATATAGAAGGATGATTCCCCTAAAGAAAATCAAACAAGATACAGGTAAATGATTGGTGGATTACTATATCTGACTCAGACTAGGCCATACACAATGTATGTTGTACACATGGTTGCTAGGTTTCAAGCTGACCCAAAAGAATCACATGTGACTATACTAAAAAGGATTTTCAGATACTTGAAAGGAACAACTGATTTTGGTTTATGGTATCCAAAGGATGATGATCTTACTTTAAATGCCTTTACAAATGTTGATTGGGTAGGTGATACTAATAACAGGAAAAGTACAAGTGGTGGTTCATTTTTCTTAGGGAAGAAGCCAGTGTCTTGGCTAAGAAAAAAGCATAATTCATTTTCCTTATCTACTACTAAGGCAAAGTATATTGCTGCTACTAACAACTGTACTCAAGAATTGTGGATGAAGCAAATGCTGAGAGATGTCAGAGTTGAGTATGAAGAACCAATTGCTATATTATGTGATAACTCTTATGCCATAAAAATTTCTAAGAATCCAATGATGCACTCAAAGACAAAGCACATATCCATCAAGTATCACTTATTGAAAAATAAAGTAAGTGACAAAGAAGTTAGACTGGAGTATGTACCTACCAAGGAGAAAATTGCAGATATCTTTACTAAGCCATTGAACAAGGAGACTTTTGAGTATCTCAGAGGCAAGTTAGGGGTGATATCCCCTCTTGATAAGAGCTAAGTGATGCAAGTCTTTGCATCAGTCCATGAATTCATAGCCATATCTTATTCTGGATTGATGTTGTGTTGGCTACTACTCAGGGGGAGTAGTCAAATGTGCTAAATATGTGGCTCAGAGCTTGTGTACCTTTGTCATTGATGTCAAACGGGGAGAAGTGTAATGTGAAAAACCTTTGTGGAACAAAGGGCGAGTCTCTTGGAAAGGAATCTAGTTGGGTTGATGGTATTCTTTTTCACATCATGTGTTTCCATCAATGCCAAAAGGGGAAATTGTTGGATGTTATCGTTGCATTGTTGATACGTGGTTTTAATTGATGTCAACACTATTAGCATTGGTGATTCTGAATTTTGTATATGTCGAGGATATTGAGAAAATTGTAAAAATATATTGCAGGAAGCCAATGAAGTTGAGAAGGTCAGAGTGGTGAAAATTTTTGTATGTTGATTTTCAGGTGTCGCACATTAAAGGGTATATTGTTAAACCTTTTTAGTATGTTGTCCAAAATTTTTAGTGGTATGTGTTAAGATTTGTGGAAGATATGAAGATCTGTGTGCCTACAGTTATTCAGTTTCTATAGATGGTGTTCTTGAATGAAGTGGATGAAATTATAGGAATTTCATGTGTTGCGCATGTACCTGTGATGATCTTGGATGAGTCTAGATTGTGCTCTATCCCTGCTACATGTTCAGATTGATCGAAGTGTTCATGATCAGGGATTTTTCTGATGTGTGCTCGAGTTTTCATGTTCCTGACCGAAACGATGGTGGTAGCATGTTGTGGATCCTTATGGATTAATTTCTTGTTGTTTGGCATGTTCGAGGATGTTGATTTGGGTCCTCTCTATGTTGTGTATGACTTGTGTTGGTGCGCATTAAGATATTTTCATGTATTGAGGCCGACAATTGTAATTCATTTATTATTTGTGGTCGACGAAGTTGTTGATGTAAATCCTTGTAGTAGATATATAAGAGAAATTGGTTTTCTAATTTTGAGGTATGCTCATGTATGCTTGATGTGTGTGTGAAAAATATGTGCGAATAAAGGTCAAATCATTCAAGCATAGAGAAAAGTGTGAAGGATTTTGAGCAAAGTGTGTAGAAGTTTTTTTGTGCCTAACCAAAACTGTCATCAAGCTTCTAAAGAAGCTAATTTCTCAGTTCATCCCACTCAGATGGTTTTAATCTAATTGTCTTTTTTAAGGAAGTGATCCTTCCTTTGAGCAGTGAGCTCTAAGCAGTGTGCTTGAATGCAAGTGCATTCCTTATTCAATTTTTCATTATACTTTTAACAGGGTATAATTGTGGATTAACCTCCACTGTGGTTTTCTCCCTTAATAGGGTTTCCACGCAAAAATATTGGTGTTATGTGTTTCTGATGTGTTGCTTAATTCTCGCTTTCATTGTTAATCATCATATCTAGAATTTAAGGTTAATAAGTTTGATCAAAGTTGTAAATTTTGTGAAAAATGATTCACGCCCCCCTCTTAGTTGTCTCTTATTGTTTTTCCAACACAACCTAGGTATATCTTTGCATTATCAATTTAAATCAATTAATAATTAATTAATCATTATTAACACACACACCCCTAAAGGACTAAAACCTTGATCCACCATTTTGTCTCTTCCATTGAGGTTAGTATCCAAGTGGGTGTTTGAGATAAATTTTATTCCTTTCCATTGTGATATTGGAAGAAGTGTAGTTTAGGCCCTAGATCCCTTTTTCCAACATCATAATTTCCTACATGTTCAATATCTTAACATGTGGACTTTAGGATCATGTGTTAAGAGAGATAGAGAGATAGGGAAGCCCAATAATATACTCAACTCACTCTAGGTCAACTTTCCTAAAACTAAGCATGAATCTCAATACCAATAATGTCATAAATTACAAGCACTTAGAAGAAACACCTAAATTCAACAATAAGACGAGCACACTATTTAAAAATATTTTATTATTATCTCTAAACCCATATACATCTATTCACCCACATGCATGGGTACAAATATGTGATAGGAATCATAAGTGAGTTAAGGATGTAGCCACCACATGGTATATCATATTTGACCATCCATTACATCATTTCAATTACATCATTTATATAAAGTATATATTACATCTACACTAGTTTAATTTTTATTTTCTAAGAATATGAAATTAGGTTTTCTGATCATGCTTCTATCTTTTATTGTTCACTCCTTGATTTTTTCCTTCCCGTATCATTTATACTTCCTCATTCCACCTTCTTATGTCCTCCAAAGGACTCACAAATATTGCAACCTGTTTTTCTCTTACAATTGCATCTTTATCTATCTCAACTAGAACATATTTTTCTTCTTCCTCTATGCCTTTAGAAAGACTTTCTACTATCAATTAATATCATTATTTTCTTCTTCCTCATCCTCTTGTTTGAGGATCTCTTCTTTAGTACCATATACATGATACTTCGCTTCATCTTCTTTTCTTACTTCACCTTGCTTTCCACCTACACATAAAGTATCACAATGCATATCAAGGAAATCAAACAATTCCTTCTCATGTTCTTCTAACACACCTCCCTCCAATAACTTATTCAGTTTTCTCATTTCATAACCTAGTAGGAAATCTTCTCTATATTCATCAATTTATTCATTTAAGTGACCCTTAAAGTCCATCATCTTAGCTTCGCAATATTCTTATCTTCTTCACTTCTTGAATTTTTTTAATAAAATAGGGTCTTCAACATTACCCTTTCTCTTTTCTCCTTCTTCCACCTCTTAACTTGTATCCCTTTCAATTTAATTTTTTTTAGCTTTGCTTGTATCTACACTCTAGTAACTTTCAATAACTAATTTAAAAATCAGTTCACCTCCTTCTTTTGTTCTTTCATCCGTTGAACTTAATTCAATCCATTCTCTCTCTACTATTTCAGCCTATGATATAAATCACCTTATTCACAAACTTCAACTTCTTTCTCTTCAACAAAATATCTAAATTTCTCTATCTTTGGTTCTTCAAATGTATGGTCCACAATGACCATTTTATTTTTCCAAATACTTTTCTCATGTTGTTAATAATGTGGGATTCTCCCACATTTGATTCTTTCCATGAAACTTCCCTCAAAGAGTTGCAACACTTGTTTTCTTCGTTTCTCCTTTCACTATCCTCTTCTAAGAGGATTTCCCATTCACTAGGCTCCTCCATTTCATAAAATTTTCTCTTGTCTTCTCCTTCTAGATAAAAAATTATTTCTTTTTCATTTCCATCAATATCTTCTCCCATGTCATGTTCATGAAATTTTTTATCATTCACTTCAAATTCCTTATTTTTCTCATTTCTAGCGTATCCAATCTGCCTTGGATTCTCTTAAATTCTTCATAAACATTTACCATAAATATTTTTTTCTTGTTTCTCCACAAATAAAATTCTCATCAGTATTTTCAAGACCTTTCTCATTCTCCTTTTCGAAGACATCTTGCTTCACTTATGTAGTCTTTTTCAAAATCTTCAAAGACTCATATGTCCCCTTATAGATACAAGATTTCTCTTGCAAAAATCTCCAACCTCTAAGGTATTAACCCTCTATAGTTATAGGACTCTACTTGCAAAAAATCTCTCACAACTTCAACCAAACTTCTTAATAAATCTCATCTTACCTTTTGTGGCTTATCATACCTCCTCTACCCTCTATAGTTATAGGACTCTTTTTATACCTACAAAAAGATTCTCTAGAACACAAGTCCTCTGCACTTACAAGACTCCTTTCCCCTGCAATAAATTCCTATAGACCTCAAGTCCTATACAATTAAAAAACTCCCTCTTCTACATAAAACCTTCTAGTGTT